>OLKM01001276.1:85610-151355 GCA_900291075.1 Melanogrammus aeglefinus | reverse complement strand
GGACGCTGGACAAGGCTCCGGGCAACGGATCACCAAAGAAACTCCCAGGAGAATGGAGCCTTTGCACCTTGGTCATGCTGGAGCGGCATTTCCCGGGACACGGTGTTCGACCTGAATGGAACTGGGAGAGGGTAGGGCTGAAAAGCTGAGGCTGTATTCCCGGACGTCACCATTGCCCGCCCCCATCATCGCCAGCTGGACTGAACGCTGCGGAGAATGTGCATGTACCCACAACGCCGCTCAACGATCGAGGGCCCCGGCTGGGCTGGCGTTCCCTGCGCGGAGAAACCTCACAAGTCGCTTGAGCACGATACAAGTTCGACGGGGAACATCTAAGGACGATTCCCCCTGTGGATCTACAGCCTGAAGAACCTTCGAGCGACGCTGCACCTGACGGTAAACCTGAGCGCCGAGAACAACCGCTACATCGTCACTCGACGGCCTGCGGAGCTGAACGCCTCAGTGCTCCGGCTGAAGGAGCACCTCACCAAAGCTGGCCCCAGGTGTGACGGACGTAGGCAATGCACACCTCCAGAAGAGGCTCTCCATCAACAAACGAGGCACAAGCTCATGGTTGCTTACAACAGCCTGGAAAGAAGATGAGTGAACATGCACGGACTGAGCTCATTCCGCTGCGACCTGGAGCGCATCCCGCACTCCATCTTTCAGCCTGCACAACCTGCAGCAGATCACCTGAAGGACACACAACCTGAAGACCTCGGAGGAGATTCATGAGCTTCATCCATGCACCTGCACACCGGCTGTGCTGCCTTCAAGCTGTGGACAACCAGGATCGCCTACCTCCCCATCCACAGATCGCACCCTGGCCAACATGGAAGCGGGGCTGTATCTGACCGCCAAACAAGATCGAGAAATAGTACCCCAGCCAGCTGTTTACTGCGGCAAGCTGCCGCTACCGGACTGAGCCACAACAATCACCTTACATCCGGCGGGGGACATCGCTTCCTGCAGAACCTCAGTACTCTGGCCGTCACAGCCAAACGGCGTGAGTCTCCGACGACACTTGCGTTGACATTTTAGAAAGTGCTTTTTCTAAGAACTCAAAGACGCCTTCACAGAGTAATACAAGTTAAATTTCATTAAATAAGTAGACATTAGTATAAAAAAAAGAATTAAAAAGAGGAGGGAGGATTATGACTTTAATACTACTGACCTACTTTAAACCCCAAGTGGATAATTCTGTAAATGAGTGTGATGTCGAGCATTTCCTCCGCGTCACTGGCTGGTTGCTAACCCCCCGATGCAGATCGAAGACGCTCCCAGCGAATGTTCCAGTGCAGGAATAAAGCTCCGTCACGCTGGAAACCTGGGAAACAACTGCCTGCAGACGCTGCCCTCGCGCTTCGGAAGCCTGACCGGCCATCACGCAACTCGAGAAGCCTCAACCGCTGGCAACCGGCTGTAGGAGGCTGGGGCGAGTGCAAGCAGCTCAGAGGACAGGATCTAGTGGTGGAGGAGACCCTCTTCACACCCTGCCCACCGAGGTCAAGAGCAGCTGTGAAGTCGGAACAAGGAGCAAGCGTGAACACGTCGGGGTGTGGGTGTGTGTGTGGTGTGTGTGTGTGTGGTGTGCCCTCAGCAGATCGGCTGACTAAGTCCTTGAGACGACCCCCCCCCCCCCCCCCCCCCGCGCGACAGGACCCCCGTTTTCCCTGAAGGGGGAGATGTCTTCTTCGCATGCCATACTACGTTTATATTTAAGGCGTGTTTTTTTTATATTGCCGTTAAATGGAAGGCCGTCGTGTGCGGTGCGCTGCGAGTGGGATTTAAAGGGAAAATCCTTGTGTTTTTTGGGCTGCTATCATGTCAACAGAATTGCGGTTCGTTAGTTTGTTTGCGTTTTCCACGGGTAAAGAGGAAAAAACGACCAAGCCAAGTATGTCTCCAGTCAGACATACCACGCGGTCACCTAGCCTTATGCTCCAGAAACTACCTTGAAAAATGAAGGTATTACAGATTTGCCGCCAGTCCGTAATCAAAGAAGTACAAACGTACTTCTTGCATTGGATGGCTTAATCCATGTAATAAGCATGTGGTCAATTGCACATTGTATGGATCACACTACCATGATGTTCTGGAGATCGATAGAACACAGAATTATCTCATAATCCGGGTTATTTCTTCTCGAGAATTGAATGACTTTGGCACAACTTTCCTAAGAGTGCAATGTTGAAAGAATCTTTGGCGGCTATGGAACGGACACCATCTCGGCCTGGGCCGCCCGCTAACAAATTTCACTAACTCTTTCTCTAGATTTGTTTAACACAGGAGGAAAACGTTCCAGTCGCGCGGACTAAGCAAATGTTCTCACTTGTATATCGTATGCCAATAATTAATCTGAATAAGTCACGTCTCTCCATTTACGAATATTATTATTTATGTTTTATTTTTAATGCGTTTGTATGACAGAAACACATTCCTACAAAAAGATTTTGGCACCGGTTTCCCAAAGCAGATTTGAGCACTTGATCCGTTGCTGGTTTGATGGCCAGTGAGTAGGCAGAGGTTAAACGCAATCACTCCAAGAGCTAACCAATTTCTATTGTATACATTTGCCTTACTCTATACTCTTTTAGAAAGGCTTCTGTTATGTATGACATTGGTGAATTTGTTTTTTGTTATTACAATCACAGCATTTCCTTCCTAATTTTACATTAATCTGATCTGTCGCTCAGATTTATTAATACTGATTTTCACCTGCCAACAAACTCCTGAATCTGGAAAAATATTATATATGGAAAATTGAGTTATATATGAAACCAGTATTATTAAAACACGCATGGACAAGTCAATGAAAGTTGCATGGTGATGAAATGAAATCTGCTAATATCTTTAATTTCAATAACTGAAGTTATTCTGTCGGATATATTGCTACATGCTGCTGCAGGCAGTCTTCGTCTCATAGAGCCTAGTGGGAGTTTCATGGTCAGTGGCAGGTTTATCACGCCAACCATTCTTACATCACTGCTCAAACTGATGCATTATAACTGTTTATGTTTGATTCCTTTTCCTTATAAAATTGATGTGCTGTCCATTTCTAGGCTGCAAGTCTTGTCGACATGCATGATACTCTAATAGATATGGCTCTTATGCTGCATCGGCAGCATCTCAACATGTGGAATTAATCAGTAAGTGAGCATAGGACCAGTTGTGTCCTCGTGCTGAAAGTAAAGTGTGCATCGAGCACAAATTGTGTCTCTCCCTGCCTGGCAATTGAAAACGACAACCTTTGCAGAGCTTGTTGCCTATGTAATGCACTAGCTAACATGGGCTGAAATTTAGCTATGCGTGGAAATTATTGTTGTTTCTGCCACGATTTTTGTCACACTAACACAAATGTGCCAATCATTTGCCTTTATTCAAACAAAGAAGTCTGAAGGTAGTAAAGCAATGTGTTGTTGTAATGTTTCTAATGGCTGTTTCTGTTCTCGGCATTTTTGGAAAAGAAAAGAGTTGACCAGTGTTTCGAGTGCTTTGTTGTTGGGCTGACGATGTGTGTGTGGTGATTTTATTTTTTCGGAGGCCAGGTATCCAATGTCATCCGAGCAATTAATGTTGCATTAACTCTCCCTGGGAAGATTGCTATCGTGACACAAGGATCTGGTCAGACATCTGTTTGTAAGAAATTGTTTATTGTTGACATAGCCTAGCTACATATTGAATAAACTGACAACTTTTTGAAAAAGCAATTTCTGAAAGGTCACACGTCGGGGCATTTATGGAAAGAGTACCAAACTGTTCAATAAGCCGATGACTCATTGAATTCAGACATTTCGTAATCCTAACCTGCATTACTAGCGCAAGATGAGGTTAACGCCAAAATCACGAAAAGGTCTCGCCAGCCAAAGCTTGTACGCTCGAGGTTAACCGTAAGAAAAAGCCTCAGCTGACTGGTGTATGGAAAGCTTCATGGAGTTAGGAAATATTTTTATGGTTCTGTGTTTTTTCTTCCATTGGTGTTGAATAGAGGCATTGTGGTTTCTGTTTAGGCGATTTTGTTACAGTATAAGTAGGAAATGGGAGCCATAGCCTATTCTTGTTTTAAATGACTTTTAGGATCGGAAGACTACTCACATTCTGTGATGTTTTCTTAATGTCCTCTTTGACTTTGTTTCTTCAGTTACGACAGCTATTAGTATCAGTATTATTGGAGTACATCAAAAAAGAAATCTCAGGAAAATAGTTATCAATCTTGCCGCTTTCATTATTTTGCTTCTGCCTGTTTGTACCCATCTGATATTTTATTGATGTGTATAAATGTGGAACCTTTTGATCAGTGTAACTGATGTGTTTTAAACATGAATGTTATTTTGGAGAAAGGAAAACACTCAATATAGCTAAATAATTCATTTTTCTATTGATCAATGATGGTCGCATCTCTGTCGAACCTGAGTGACAGGATGCGATCTATCATGTCAGGATGGAATCTTGACTGGCTACATCCATCAGACGGCATCAAAAGTCCATGCTCATTGCTCTCGTGTGCTTGCAGCCGTCTCACCCCCAGCATGCGTTGTCGATGGAGTGCGTCTCGCCCCAGAGACGGGTTTTGTTCCTCCCACCGCGATTGCAAATGGACGGCCCCTCGGTTTCCGCCAATAGGCTCATGAATACTAAGGTAGTGTTCTGTATTTTCGCCTGGCCCTCCCGCTTGGAGCTCACATGTCATGAAATTGGAATGAAGCCTCATAAGCCAGCGGAGATGAGCGGCCTATTTGATCATTAGGCTTACGCGTATGCTTTGCTTCCGGTAAAGAATGAATGAATTTCACACGACTTCTACTTTATATGATGATGCGAAAAGAGCGAAGTGAAATACAATATTTTCTGTTGTGAACTCGGATTCGACAGAAGAGAGAAGTTGTACTGTTTGAATTTAATGTCTACATTTACGAATGTTACACAAAAGACCAACAGATAAACAATCTCACACTATGAGCCATGAACCAGTGTGCCTGGTATTGTGGTGCACATAATTGCTAGCTGCTCTTTCAGGACGGTCGCTGCCGGTAGCAGCACCACTCGGTGCTCGTCCTGTTATCCTCCACTTCACCTGTTGTCAGGTTCTTCAGAGATGCTTCAAGGATCGCTCGAGCACACCGGGCACGATTCACCATGCAAGGTGGAGAGAATAGTGGTGCAAAAGGGTCTGTCGGCTCTACAGAGCTGTCCACCATGGCTGAGCACATGACCAGTGAAGTGCATGGACCTCCTCGCACTCCTGGTCGCGGCCCATTCAACATTCACACATGCCCCATGATCATTGATTACAGCTATCGGGAAGGACCTATATAATGACCACGGCACCCTGAGGTGAGCTTATGGTACCGCTGATCAAACTTGTGTAATTTGGATGTAACAGGGGGCAGGCGTTTCTGGGCGCAAAGGGAGAGTTTTACCTTGTACATGGACATATTGGTTTGGGGTGTGTTAAGTTGGTGTGTGTGAGTGTGTGTGTGTGTGTGTGTACGGTGTTCGTGTCAACATTATCTTTGAGTGTGTGTGCGTGTGTGTCTAGCCTAGTGTGCGTCTTGACTGCATATTCTGATGCTGTTGTGAATGTGTGTGTCTGTATTGTGTGTGTGTGCATGTGTGTGTGTGTGTGCGTGTGTGCTTGTGTGTGTGTGTGTGTGTCGTGAGTGTATGCTGTGTGTAGTGTATCTGTGTGAGTGTGTAGCTTTAGTGCTGTAGTCTGTGTGTGTGTTCAGCGGTACATCGGTAAAAAGAGATGAACTCATAGACTTGGAATCTTGAATAGACGTAAGTATACTATCATCATCATATATGACTCATCAATACGTGCATATTATACGAGTCAGTATTATCATGCTATGATGATATCAATGATATTATGATATTCATAGCGTATCAAGTATCTATAGTGGCACGTGTCAAACGTGGAGACCATAATCGCATCGTGAACAGTCAGCATATCGTTTGATCGTGGCTGAAGGTGCCCCTAACAATTGAGTGCAGCGAGTGCCTGTGAATATGTCATAGACAATGTTAGTAATAGTGCGTATGTGCTAGTGGTAGGCGATATGCTGTCTGAGTGAGTTACGTCCCAGTTCCAGTCATGACCATTAGTGACATATCATATGTACATTATCATATATATATTAATGAGATGCTGATATCGATGCATTTACATGTAGGCAGATCAGTCATTCATAACGTAATGTAGCGATAGTGATCTATATATGCCATCTTATAACAGTATAGTTAAGCTGAGGTGATCAGAGCTATAGGTTAGCTCTCTTAGGTACTGCACTCAAACGTTTGTTGAGCAAAGAGAAACCACTCTGCATCTTTTGACGCCCAGGTGTTCTGTAAACAACAAGTTCTGCTCCTTGGTCTAAGTGTTTCTCTTGTTTCCGCCGTGCTGAGTGCCTAACAGGGGGTATTTTAAAAGCGCGTTCAAATGCATTCAGTCTGACGAATTTATTTTAAGAGGGTAATAACAAAGTATCGTCATTAGCGTCATTAGTACATCCTTGTCACAGAAGCGTATCATACACTTTATTACTACACAACTAGAACCACTTTGTGAACATTCGTAACCTGGTAATTAAGGTGTCTTGAGCGGAAACTGATGCTGCCTCCGTCTGTCAGCTGTTGTCTGGACGTGGAAAGCTCAGTTACCCTCAGCTCATCCATCATCCTCACAGATCATGCGACATCGGCACATAGTCTTCGCGACGAACACTCGAGCTGAACTGTTTCATTTCACTGACTACGCAACTGGATTCTTCTCTCTCATAGCTAGTTCGTCCCATCTCTGGCTCCCAACCAGTCGCAGAGTGCTGATTCGTTATGACTCATGCTCAACTGATACATGTCCAGCTATACTCACAATCGTCTGCACAAACTCACTCACGTACGCATTACACTACATAGCAACCAATCACACTCCAAACCACATTAGTCTCACCGTCACTCCAAAAGTTGTAGTAAATTTACAGTATTGACTGACTTCACGCAAATGGGTTACGTCTGTTACACTCTCGTTACCGTGCACTCGTTATCAGAACTGCGCTTCTTGCCTCTTATCTGCTTTCTCACTGTCTCTCTCAGCTGACACTCATCTATCGTCGCTGTTCAACTGTTACATTTGGTGCACTCGACTACTCATTACTCCGCATCCTTGTTACATATGGTCTTTCTATGACATGTTGTGCAGATATGAGCTAACTGTGCTAACTCGGCTTCATGTGCACTGTGTTTCATGGACTGCTTAACCTCTCAGCTATCATCACACTGACATTCTCGCTGGCACGACTGATTCAATGACTCGTTTTATGTACGGACTGCTCTCAAGTCATATTGCTGAGCCGTGCAAGCGGTAGTCAATCCAATTCACACTGTTATTGTGTGATCTTGATGACGTTATGATAAGTCAATCCAACTGATAGTTTGTATATGCAAAGCTTAATGAGATTCAGTGGTACATTGCACTGATTTGATAGCATACTATTCAGACTACGTACGTCATTACGTCTCAGCTTATGTACTTCAACACACATCAGACACAACTCACTATTTGAATACAATCTAGCAACACTTTTAGTAATCAATTCAGACACTTTACATATCAACTCATGTCAAACATTAATTCCTTGATTTAATCATACTACATAAGAGATTACTAGACTCTGTTGTATCGCAGTGCTTAGTGTCTCAGATGATGGTGTACATAGATGCGTGGCTGTTCACATAGTTAGTGATGGAACTGATTAAGCTGAGGTGTACATATGTGTAACTAGTGAGGACTGTAGTGTGTGTTACTAGAGGCAATATTTATATGAGTCTGTTGTGTTCGTATACAGTGTCAATAAATCAGATGTGTGATGTCATATAGAGAATATTGTTGTGAATCACCATGGTCCTAGCTAATATGTGTTATTGAAAGCCATCGTTTGCATGCAGCAGTTTGCATTTAACATAAACATATTTTTGTGCGAATATCATCAAGCTGTATTCATTGGTGCAAACTAATCTTTAAAGAAACTTGGAGTCAGTTTTAGTACACAGTACCTGATGCTCTTTGTATGTTTTTTGCTGATGTAAACAAGAAACGTCCTGGCTTAGTCTCTGCGAGTTGGTTCATGACAAGGCATGCTTTCCACCGAAACATCATTCACAGGGCTATCAGCTGGCATGCCACAACGATAGCTGGAGACGGGACCCCATCGGACTATCAGACTCCTCTCTGCAGCGGCGAACACCGTGAGCGTCCACATTCAATTCCGTTGGTTTCATCACTCACTCCCTCTCCCTTATCACTGTCGTTGCCGCCATCACCTATTCAACTCTACATTCTCCCTGCCCCTCTCCCCTCCTCTCTGACTCACCTGTCACGGCACACTTGGAATAAGACGCGAGAAGTATCAGATGGAGCAGAGCTAAATTCATGCGTGCTGTGACGTGCGCGAACATTCTCACGGAAGAGCGAGTATTAAGCGAAACAGACATCTTGTTAGAATTCATTCCTGGTTTTCGCGAATTCTGTAACGTATGCTTCCATGTAACGTTATCACCTTAGCCTGTCTGTCTTAATAAATCAGTATCGCTCTTCATAAGCTCTTTAACATCCGTTACATCACCATTGTTTGTTAGATAAGCATACCAGTTGAATTACGACGATTAACCATGGCTGACAAGCTCTCGGCTACAGATTTCGGTCAGACCTGGTTACTCATCTGTCCTTAAGCGCTTCTTGCGTGTCCTTGTTACATCTGGGTGCAGCTAAGATGCTCTCTCGCTCGACGATGTAATTACGGGCCTTTGACCTTTCTGCCACAAAAATGCATATTCGTAAAGTTCAGTTTGCTTTGATGTAACTATTCAATCATTTGAATTATGTATTTATGTAATATGTTATTAATACCATTAGATCTGCTTGACAATTCAAACCAATGACCAGTGTGCAGTAACATCATTGCATATGGTTCAACCGGATGAGCGCTTTGCTGCTGAATATGTACCAAAACAGGCTTTAATTAGAGTTTCTAATCAATAGCGCTGTCGTAAGTTTAATTATTGACATAGATTATAGATTCTCGAACTAACCACGAAAGTTCGAAGAGTCAAAGACCCATAACAGGTAGGTAGTACATGTAGTTTGTGTAGCAGCATAGTGACGTTTCCGAGGACCTGAGACAGTGTGGATCTCCATGGCCAACAACTGGGCCCGTCGACACCAGATGCGGGGCAGTCCCAGTTCAATTGAGCGGCGCTGAGAGGGAGATACAGGGAGTGGTCGAGAGGCGGAAGACGAAGTCGGAGCAGCTGGAAGATGGCATGGCAGAGTCGAGTACAGTACAGTGAGATTGTGAGAGAGAAGAGTCATGAGAAAGACGAGAGATGTGAGGAGAGAGTGAAGACAGGGAGTGAGAGAGAGATGGAGCATAGCTGTGATGTTAAGCGTAGGCATGTAATTACAACCTTGCATCAGTCATGTAAGTGCTGGTAGTTAAGGATTGAATTGCCAGCTTTTGAGGAGTCTCCACTGTTCCCCACTGAGCATACCATGCATCTCTATCGAGCAAACTGTCACGGTTGCGCGGGTGCAGCAGGACTTGCGGCCAAGATGTTCACTAATATAATAACTAGTTTTCTTGAGTGCGAATTCGTTGCTTTGATTGGCCATGAATTCTGTTCATTTGTGTGAGGAAGGTAGTTACTGTGCTGTCATAAAAACCTATGAAATAGTTAGTAGGCTCGCACTTTGACTTAGACACAGGAGTCATCGTTGCTGCTAACTGCCCAGGTGTCGAACGTACTCGACGGGTCATGAGACCGATGCCATGCGGTGGGATGACTTCCAGACGGATGCGGATGTCCATCGTGGTTTGAACCCCAGCCTGTTCTGTCACGTGCCGTCTGCCCTAAGCAGATCGGAAGGACGGCTGGGGTCTCACAGTCATGAGCGGGTTGCCGTTAGCGTGTCACCGTCCTTTGCAGGAGACTAAATTAATTGTTACTCAACCTGACAATCAGTCTGGATATTAAGGCAACTACGAATGCATGGTAACAGCAACTAAAAAATTGTAAACAGAGACAGAGCTCATCGGGTTATGAACTTTTTATGTTTATTTCATCTAAACATTTTGAATGCAAAGTCAGACCGTGTACATAAAGCGGTGAATAAAATAGCTAATAGAACTGTACTGCTCACTTGTCGTATCATCATTAAGAGTCTCAAAGACGAGTAAGAGGACTCACTATATACAGGGCTGAAGTGATAAGCCGATACAGCTCATTCATAAAAGGCTGCTCTGCGGTCAAGAGCTGTGTCAGCCTGATGTCGCCGCTGTTGCGGGAGACTTGAAATTTTGCACCAGATGAGTAGACTATCATCAATAATATCCACTTTTACATGATATTGCAGTTTACGCATAGGAAGTAAGTGCACTAGTAACCAAAAGTGTTACAAAAGCTTACATGATGAAGTTAGTCACTTAACAAAAATACATTTGTCCGGCAAGCATCGGAATCATCTTCGTGACAATTGTCAGGGTACTGTCTCCATCTTAATTAACTAGGTTGAATTTGTAGATCCGGGATTACAGGACATCCTAGACTCAAACATAATTACCGATTAGCATTCATCGGATCGACTGCGGTGTCACGGGATACGAGGAGTGACATATGAATAATTTTTCTGGAAGCCCCGATATCTAAGCGTCTATCACAGTACATGTAACAGTGTATCTTTTACATTAATATTATATTCAATGGATTTTCTTTATTAACAACATAGCGAAAAATAGTTATCAATTATGTAAATTTCCTGCATATTGACTTGCTCACACTGAAAATCACAATGTTGATATCTGACTTACTTTTCAAAGATGCAACTCATGAGGTGCTCAGATTATCCCAAGAACGAAAAATGATGAATGAACAGTTTTAAAGAGTCAGAAGGTTAATGGCTGAATTGCAAATAGGCTAGTACTAGTGTTTTCAGATAACTTTTTGGCAGTTGTTTGAGACTTAAAGAAACATCCAAGCGATTTAAGAATGACATTGTCACCACGATTCTCTCTAGCTTCTCCCAGACTTCAGTTCCCATCTCAAATGGGTAACTCTGCATTACTTGTCTACGGTCTGAAAGGAGCCTTAAAGGCAGAACAATTTCTCTTGAGAATCACAGAATGAATCCTTCATCAAGTGTACTTCTGCCATCTTGCGCAGACATGAAGTCTACGAAGAATAAGTTCACTATGCAAGATGTCAACCCATACCATTGTCACCAGAAATTGCTACTTGTTAAGATCGCTAGCTTGCAGGTACGATAAAAGCTGTTCTGCTGTAATCGTAATATGTCCACATAGCGACACACCATTCCTAACTGGGACGGCGCCCACCAGTGTGTCTTGTGCATGGGTATGTGTAATAGCAAGTTCTGGGCGCGTGCTCAGTGTCTGTCTAAGTCATGCCACTTCATGTCTGAGTCCAACCTTCAGCACCAGGACAGCTCTTTGCTTAGCCTCACTTTAAGAAGTGACTGCTCAACTAAGTCCTGAGAGGTGCTGGCGAGTCATTCAGGGCTGGTCTGCCTTAACAAGGAGCTTAGTGGCTTTGTCTTTGGCTCTCTGTGGTTTCTGACTCATGGTGTTATTGTACAATAATTCGAGACGTCGCACGGTACCTACATTCAGTATGGATTATTTAGGAGTGAAGGAAAACTAGCTTAAAGTTATGATGCATACTTTAGTGATCATATTCTTTAATTGAAAACTAGACTGCTTACTAAATGGTATTTCTGAATTCAATAAGCATATTATGTTGTGTAAGTATCCCCCCCTTATTATCATGATAAATACTGGTGGGTTATCATTGAGTATCAGAATAATGAATCGCTAGAATTCGTTATTTACATTCCAACGACCTGTGTGATCGCGATGGTGTGTCTCTATTCCAAGACTATCAACAGGGTATCACTCGATGCAGTCTTAGGACGCACGCTGGGCACTGAACCTGGGAGAAACGTGTCCTGTCATCCAATAAGACCGTTCCCGGCCTGATGACTGTACTAATCCCGAATGAAGGACGTCAACCATCCATGGCCAAACCCTATTCAGGTAAATTGATGATGCTGTCAAGATTTTCTGTAAACATATAATTAACAAATATGATAGAAAACACTACAAAGTTGCATTGTTGGACCTGTACATAGTTGTTTTTTTGAGTATAAATTATTATTTATTTATAGTAGAGAGATGCATATTAACTTATATTTATATTAAATAAATTCGTCAATATATTGTGTTTTCAATTATTCTCTAGACTCGTGATATAACTCGGCTGATAAATAAAAACCATACTGGGATTTCTATCCATAAAACCGCAGCTCCCCGTTGACTTGCAATCCTACAAAGGCGAGCTTTACCTTCCCAATATGGCGGCGGTGTTGACGTACGATCCAAAGACGCATTGACAGCGTCCATCTCAGTGGTACGGCCCACAGCGCTCTGTGTTTCTGACATTGAGGTTCTTCAGCAACAAGCTCGGGACGTCAACAACGTTCCTAACATTGAATATCTGGCATCCTAACGAGGCTGTCCCAGGTAAACCACTGTATTGACATCTCGATTAAGCGCATTCATTATATCAGCCCGTTTACTAATAAGCCTCCTCTGTCATCTGAGTCATCTGAGTTCCTGTCAAGTTCATGACTGTCAAGTTGACAGTCATGACTCAGACGGAGTTTGTGTTTAAATGTGTGACTCAGTGGTCAACTATAGTTTAAACAACAAAGTCTCAGCGTCCGTCGTCATCAGTATGTTACACATGATCATGACATGGTGGAGCAGGTGCGCTTTGCAGGTCTACCGTAGTGGCCATAGTTCGGAGCGCAGTCGGCGCCGGGAACTAGCCGTGCATGGTTCGCCTGGGAGTTCATGCCACTAGTCTTGGTGCTTGAACAGTCGACGCGACCGGTAGGGAACCCTGTACCAAAAGTGGCCAAGCACGTCTGACAAGTACCCTACAGTGACCTGTCGGTGGCAATGCCGAGGTACTGTCCACCTCAATGTGTCGCGGTGTTTCTCCTCACACATGTTCGTATCCATCAAACCTCATGGCACGAAGTTGTGGAAACTAGACTTGATCTACATAAGGGAATGTGACAACATGTCGATTTGCTGTCAAGTACTCTAGATCGTGGCTGATGAAGTATTTGACGGAGTGATTGAGAATAAGCATATATTGGCCGATTCAAGTTAAATAACTCGTGGATGGTCATGCAACATGTTTTCCTTCAGTCATGATCGTTGTGATCAAGTCGACCAGTGAGAGGGAAACAGTGTATGACGTGTTCGCTGTAGACATGTGTATGTGTTATCATGTGTGTTTCTGTAACATGACTTGTTTCGCTGAACATGGTTGAGGTAACATTGTGTATGCACACCTGCATAACATGTCTAACACAGCGTGTCTTGATTCATCTAGCCGGCTGGCGAGTGTTCCGGAGATCTGACGCAACGACAGCAGTCCTCAAGTAACACAGGAAAGCTCCGTGCGAGGTCAGAGCATGCTCGCTCCAGACAATACTCGGGCTTGTACCTGGGAAATGGCTAAGAATAGGAACCAAGGAGCACAGGTGATGTTTTGGGCCGATGGGGCAGAGACATTTTCGGAAGAGTGCTCCGGCCTGTTGTTCTCAGTATGGACTGAAAGTGATGAACGTCAACGTCAGGTGGGATCAGAACGCTAACCTCCTTTCCATATTCAGTGTGTTCCATGTCTGTAGAGATGATCCAATACAATTTTTTTTCTTCCCGATACCGATTCCGGTTCCTGAACTAGATTATCGGCCGATACGAAGTATATAACGATAAACCATCTTGCATTGTAACCACTAATAGCATTTGTTCTTATTGATGTTTCTCTTATGAGGGTTAAGGGTGAGAATCCATGTTTTTCAGACTTTGTAGCTCGAACACATGTGCAGTAGGTCGGAGATGCCGTGTTTCCCATTCCGACTTTCCACCTCTGACCGTTAATGAATACAGCATAATACTGCAACATGTTATGATAGTTCTGTGCCTAGTCTATGTATCAAACAAGAAGGCTAGATACATAGTGAATGGTAAATACGGGATACTGGCAAAATAAGACTTAACAGATACTAACATATTTTAAATAAAAACACAAAACACTGCCATGCCAAGGCTGAATGAACAATAAATGGTCTTGAAAAACGGTCTGACTTACTCTGCTGCCGCAGAATAAAGTGAGCTGCAGGTTATTCTCTGAGAACGGTCTGTGCAAATGTAGTAACTCGTTTAAAGCACGTGTCACTATGTGTTTGCCATTGGATCTAGTGATAAAACCATCTGACCCAGCTGTGTGTTCCCCACCTCATCAAGACCAAGGGATCCATCGTCAACGTGTCCAGCATCAGCATGGCCAGAGATCAGGTCGGTTGGCCAAAACATGCCAGATCGGCTAATCAACAACGTACAAATGATAAAGTCCATTTAGATTATTTAATACTGTGTCTGTGTGTGTGTGCGTACGTATACACTAGCACAGAGCATTATATATTGCAGTTATTCACTAGATAATCTTTACATTTTGAAGAGAAAACGTTAGCTGTAAAAATAGCCCCTCATATTGGATTTCTTGGATGGCGTCTTTAGTTATGGTTATTAGGCTGTTGCATCTCAGGGTGTGGCTACCTCTAGTGTGTATCTCTGATAAATACATCTATGAGCCTGGCACTTCATCTCACTTAGTACCCCCAAGACTAGTGTTGCTGAAACATTTTACCCAAATAAGTATTTAATTGAAGGGCCATTTTTCAGTCTAATTATTATGGTTCTGTTCGCTCTCTAGTTCCCTGACGTCCTGCCCTACTGCATGTCGAAGGCCGCCATTGACCAGTTTACGAGCTGTGTAGCTCTTGGTGAGTGGCCGTTCTCTTGGTAGGATTAAAATACAAAAACAACACGAGCACTTCAGGAAGGAAATTAAATGGTTCCCTGTTTTCTTTCAGAACTGGCCCCAAAGCAAGTCAGAGTAAACTCGGTTTGGTAAGGGAATATAAACGGTTTCATGTTATTTCCAAGACTAGCAGAGTCAGGTATCCACACTTTTGCCATTGTGGGGGATAGCCCCCCTGAAATGGTTATTTTAATACAAAGAAATGGAATTGACATTATGTTGCCTTCATCCCCTCAGCCCGGGTGTCATCGTCACAGAAGTGCACAAACGAGCCGGATTGGACGAGCAACAGTACGAAAAGGTAGTACACGGTACACGAGTACGATACCACCATCTGGATGTATGAAGTGTGATGTGTGGGTTGTGTTCGGGTCCCTCATTGCGTCCCATCTTGTTCCCCCCCCCCAGTTCCTGGAGAAGTGCAAGCAGACCCACGCGCTGGGGCGGCCGGGGGAGGTAGACGAGGTGGCCCAGGCCATCGCCTTCCTGGCCTCGGACTCTGCCAGCTTCATCACGGGGGTCAACCTGCCGGTGGACGGGGGGAGACACGCCATGTGCCCCCGATAGCCCGACGCTCGTTACACAGCTCCTGTATCAATAATAATCCCAATGCTGGAAACATCTGTGTTCTCGCCTCTTTTCTTCAGTTATATAAGGTGTTTTTTTTTTCCTCCAAACGCTACGCTGGGAGAAGGTGTAGCCGAGAGAAGCTAAGGACATCCCGGACGTGAAGAACGACTTTGTCCTTCATGCTGGTCACATGATCGACCAGTACGCCCGCTCGTACTCAAAGCGCGTTACGTCGAGTACACTCGGAGTCTGACCGAGAACAAACTGACGTCAGCTGAACATTCAACAACTCGATGGACGCTGACAGCTCCGTACCTCAATCCTCCAGTGGTAGAGCTATCCCCGTAAACGTCCCGTCCCTTGAAAACCCTGTTCCTCTGCGTGTATATTTCAGCCGTTGTGCCCTCTGATTGTACTGAGGTGTGAGCTGGCATCTTCCGGACGTCCTGTTGAATCACAGCCAACGGTTGCCTGTGTGTTGTAGTAGTTCGGGAAACCACGAAGCGTGCGTCCTGGTGGAATTCAGTTTATCCCTGGTAGTAAAAATCCACGGCCATTATGCTCCTGTGTGGTGTTGGGACCGCTCAGTTTAATTAGAAAGACACGTAGACTCACCAAACAATACAGTCAACGCCTGACTCGCTCAATGAACAAAAGCCCAAGGGGGATTTAAATAACATTTAAATAGCATCCACCTGCATTGTACAGTTGCATTATTTATGTACATTTGAACAGAATGTAACACGGTGTCAAGACCCACAATGATTGTTGTTTTGCTCGTGAAGCTGCATGCTTTGAGAGTTAGCCTCGCTGAATTTGGCTACTGCTACAGTACATAGTTCCCTTTTGTTTAGAGTTCAGAAGAGGCACAGACTTGGGCGGTCGGCAGACGGCATGGCAGTATTGTGCAGCACCAGATGTCTCCTCCTCTTCCCCCCAGAAGGTTGGCCCCCCGTTGTCTTTATGGATTGGTAGGGAGAACAGAGGTAGCGTCTTGACACCGTCCACACAGCAGGGGTTGTGTGTGATGATGCTGCTGTATCGTTTGTGTGATGAGTCCCCCTGGTTACTGTCCCATCTGTGGCTCGCTGCTTTTCTGAGTTATCACCTAGTGCCCTGAATTGTTATGCAAAGTTGTGGAGCGATAGCTATTGCACTTTATATTAAAATATACAGTAGCATTCACAGAGTGAATACAATAGTTACATTCATTGATAAGTACATAGTGAAAAAAAAAAAAAAAAGAAAGGGAGGATTAGACTTTAATGACTAGTACTACTTGAAACCCCAAGTGGATTAATTCTGTAAAGATGTCGTGATGAGATTTCTCCTTCTGGACATTTAAGATTAAACATTGGAAAACAATGAGATCGTGAAGCGAATATGTTACAACGTGGTCCATTAGAGATCGTTGGAGATCTTCCATATTTGTCATGTTTCCTCCCTTCCGTCTGCGGCGAAGGGTCCGGTCCAGGTCTTGTAAAGAAGTCTCTGAACGGGAGAAGCTTATTCTTTTGTTTTTCCATCGGCTGCCGAGTTTGCAGTGCTCCGAGGCGGTCGGTGGAGATGAGAGCTCTGCACTTTGTCATTGGTCGGTTCTGTCCTCTAGTGGCTCCTTGGGCTGCCTCTGCAGTCCGAGGTTTGGTGGGAAGGTGGTCCGTGTCTTGCGCGTCTTCCTGCCTCACAGGAAGCACACGGGGCCCACCTCCAGGTGGAAGCGAGAGCCGGGGTCCTCAGCGGGCAGGTTGTCCACGCCCACGATGGGGAGTAGGTTGGGGTCCTGGGTCTGGAACACGAACTGGGTCTGGTGCCAGTGGCCATCTTTGATCTGGAGGAAGGAGACGGTGTTATTGGAGAGTGTAAGTATTTGATGTCACCCAATATCACGATGAGATCAAATGGATTTGATTCATCCCAGATGGCAGCATTAGCAGGTCACAGCAATACAGCATAGAGTAAGTATCTTATTTAATATGGATTCTTAGCATTGACTAGGTATCTTATTTAATATGGATTCTTAGCATAGACTAGGTATCTTATTTAATATTGACGCTTAGCATAGGGTAAGTATCTTATGTATTATGGATTCGTACCATAGACTAGGTATCTTATTTATTATGGATTTTTAGCATAGACTAGGTATCTTATTTAATATTGACGCTTAGCATAGGGTAAGTATCTTATGTAATATGGATTTGTACCAGAGAGTATCTTCTGTAATTGAGTAAGTATCTTATGTAATGCGGATTCATAGCATTGATTAAGTATCTTATGTACGTAATATGGATTAGTACCATAGAGTAAGTATCTTATGTAATAGAGTAAGTATCTTATGTAACATGGATTCGTACCCAGCAGTCGTCCTTGATCACGGTGGGCTCCAGCACGTCTCCGGCCTGTATCCGGTCTCCGCTCCAGGCCTTGAAGCTGGCCGCGTGGTCCGAGGGTTGCAGGGAGGGTCCGGTGGCCCACACGGGCGTGTTCAGACAGTGGACGGTGAGGTGCTGCGTGGCTGAGGAGCTGAGGAGGTGGAGGAAGTTCATCTGGATGCGGCCCACTCCCATCTCCAGCTACGGGCGCAGAACGTTTACATCACCGTTGGGGGATTTTGCCGAGGCGACTTACCACCATTCATTCAGACATTCACACACCAACGGCGGTGTCAACCACGCAGGGCGACAGCCAGCTTGTCGGGAGCAGGTTAGGGTGAGGCATCTTGCTCAGGGACAGCTCAACACTCGCTAGGATGGAGCCGGGAATGGAGCTAGCAACCTTCAGGTTACCAGTCAACCCGCTCTACCTCCTGAGCTACTGTGATTAAACACTCGTATATAATCACGTGTGCTCCTTCTGGCCACTGGCTCACATTAACCCATCCCCTTGATAGCTGATCAAAAGACACGGATTTAGATTTAGTCGCCCCCATTCCCCAAAGGAGAAAAAGATGCTGTTTATTTACATGATTAAAGACTGCTACACCACACATCAGTTAAAGCGCCGATAAAAAGAAAAAGCGATTGATATGATTAAAGTGTGAATGGTGTCAGCCTCAGTAAGTCGTGTTTCTAGCGCCCGTGTACACAGTGCAACTTGGGAGGATTCAGCGAGGATCAAACGGTCGTCTGACGGGTACAACACCTCTGATTACTCCGCCTGAGACGAGTGACATCAAACGAATATAAGCTCATTAACGCATCGCATTCGCCTTTCACGGCACGTCAAACTGTATAAACAGCGCCCTTTTTAACATGCTTAACTCCAAAATACGCTAAATCTTCCCCCCCCCTCCCCCACCCCCCGTGAAAGCATCTTAAGTTGTTTTCGTCGGTTTTGTTTTTCTCCCGGCACCCGGCTATCGCTTTCAGACGTTTAGTGGCAGACAGCAGACGAGGCCAACTGCGCTTGTTAACCTTGGAGACGGAGACGGGCTTCAGGCAGGTCTGTCCTCCAGCGCTGAAGTTACACGTCACTTCTATGGTGTCGGCCGAGCAGCCCAGGTTGGGGTCGATCCAGTACACGCCTGTAGGGCGACACAGAAAACCTCAAGGGTTAGCCATCGTGACCGCGGGGACAGCAGCAGATTGTACGGCCGTCCGAAAGGCTCTCTCTGTACGGCTGTGGGTGAGTGGCTATGTGTGTGTGTGTGTGTGTGGCGTGGCAAACGTCACCATCATGCATCCGCTGTTCACAGTCCTGGAGGTCCCGGCAGATCCGGGCAGGGGTGTCCCGGTTCCCGAGAGGGTGCTTCAGGCTCTGGATCAGGGAGCTGAGATGCTGCAGGGTCTGGAACACCGCCGTGCCCTGGTCCAGCATGGGCATGTCCATGTGCTGGTAGCTCTGTGCGGGGCACACATCCTCATTATGTCTCCGATGAGTTGAGATGAGTACATAGACGGACTGCATTTAGACAGCGCTTTCTAACCAGTGGCCACTCAGAGCGCTGCACAATCATTGCCTGATATTCACCCATTCATTCGCCACATTCACACACCGACGGCGGAGTCAGCCACTCTAGGCGAAAGCCAGCTCGTCAGGAGCAGTTAGGGTGCGGTGTAGGGGTGGGTATTGCCAAGGACCTCACGATACGATACGCATCACAATACTTGAGTCACGATACGATACGATATTGCGATATCCAAATTTTGCGATATATCGCAATATATTGCGATATTCTACATAGTTCACTGAAAAATGTAAAAGGCATTATGCATCTTAAAATCCGAGTTGTGTACATCAGACGATAATGATAATTCATGGAACAAACTGAGTCAAAACAATGTAATTCAAATTATTTAGCCATTTTATACAAGTGCAAGTTACAACAACATATTTGCATGTACAACACACTCTCTGAGGTAGCAGTACAGTGACACCTCGCGGAGCAGAGGTGCGGAAGTCGGACTGGATTAACGTCTGAAACATTATTATTTGAAAAAAAAAAGTTTAAAAAAAATGTTTTTTGAAAAAAAAAAATTGATATTTAAATATTGAATATCGATATCGTATCGCGGTATAACGTATCGCGATATATTGCCATATCGATATTTTTGCCCACCCCTAGTGCGGCGTCTTGCTCAGAGACACCTCAACACTAGGAGGAGCCAGGGATCAGACAAGCAACCTTCCGGGTACAAGTCAACCCGATCTACCCCCTGAGCCACTGCCATACATTAATGAATGTTTGCATGAAATTAAACCATGATATCCTCCTCATCCCATCCCAAGTCCTTATTTCCTACAGTGTATACACCGTATGTCTGCTGAACAACATTTTCAGGAACCCGTATTAGGAGTGATCATGGTTATAAGTTCTATCCTGTGAACCAATAGGATCTGTCCGCTCACCTCTGACCTCAGGACAACGTGGGAGTCCAGGATGGCCTCGAAGGCCGCGTCCAGAGCTTCCTGTTTCTGCTAGAGGTTGATCCAGAGACAGGAAGTGAGACGCGGGCCGGCACACTTATGGTCTTAATATTATTAATCATAATCGTTATCAATATCACTCTGTTAAATGCTTTAGACCTAGGCTCAGACATTTTATGCTATGCTGTAGTGCTGCCTTTTCGCCCGTTTATGACGTGTAGAAGAGAAATTATAAAAATAAATAAGTGTGTGCAATAAGTTCCTTGTGTAATACCTCGAGGATCAAAAATATGAAATAACAGCAACAAAACGAAAAACCGTTCTCACCAATGAAGGATACATACTGGGACGTCCCTGCAAGGCAAAGAGAGAGAAAGAACACACTGATCACAACCAGATCGTCTGTACAGGTTCCTGCTAAAGACAACGGTACAAAACGTCACACGCTGGACTTACCGGTGACCCTGGGGGGCCTCGGGGGCCCGGCGGTCCCTGAAAGAAGAAGGCAAACGTCACGTTAGTCCTCAAACGGCGAGAGAGCTCTACCCTTTAACAACAACGTGATCCACGAGCTAATGCGTGGCCCCTCCCGGGCCCTCTGCAGGTAATAAAGCCAGGAGAGAGAGAGCTCTTACCTTGGGCCCCTGTAGTCCCTGTAGGGACACAAGAGAAGACAAAATGAAACCCAACTGCATCTTACTGGGAGCTTAAGTGACTACCACGGTGTAACAGTTTGGTTTTTTAATCTATATTCAATTGCTATAATATACTTTTTATTGCCTTTCGGGTGCGACTCGGCGATCCAAAATTGCTTTTGCTTTACCGGGAGAGTGATCTGGTGGATTAGACCTATGTCCCGGGGCCCGGCCGGCCCATTAAGCGAACCCACAATGAGCACCAAGTGAGTGTGTGTCACCCCCAAAATAACTTCTGCCGCATCGCAGTGCCCCGCGTGTTTATAGCAACAACCCTCTGAATGCAAGAGGCCCCCCCCGCGGGCCCCGCAGACCGCAGCATCCCCATACTAAAGAGGCCCCACTCTGTGCAGCGCCGCAGACAGGAGGAGATTCATCAGAACACCGCCACCACGCACCGTCTCCCCCCGACTCCCCCTGTCCCCCTGAGGTCCCTGATGAAGAGAGGAGAGACACAGGGTCAGTCGATCAGAGCCAACCGGTGGGGGAGGGGGGGTTCATGGGGTGGTGGGCCGGGGGGGTGGTACGTACCAGGTGGCCGTTGGGTCCGATGATGCCCGAGGGGCCGGCAGGTCCTTCCATCCCCTGGACACAAGGGACGGGTCAACGGCTTGGACAAGGCCTGGTTTACAGGACAGGATTTTGATTGTGTGGTGTGTGTGTGCGTGTGTGTGTGTGTGTGTGTGTGTGTGTGTGTGTGTGTGTGTGTGTGTGTGTGTGTGTGTGTGTGTGTGGTGTGTGTGTGTGTGTGTGTGGTGTGTGTGGGGGGGGGGGGGGGGGTCCGGTGGGGGGGAAGGGGGGTGTTTGTGTGTGTGGGTGAGGTGTCTGGTCCCCGGGGGTGTGTCAGTGTGTAAGGCCCGTTAGGGGAGGAGGGGGGGTTTGTGTGTGTGTCTGTATCTGTGTGTGTGTGTGTGTGTCTGGGGCCCAGTGTGTGTGTTTGCGTGTGTGCGGCCTGGTCCCTGTGTGTTGGGCCTGGGATGTGTGTCTGTGTCTGTGTATATGTGTGTCTGTGTGTGAAGTACAATACTTGTTCAGCTTACCCTCAGTCCGCGGGGCCCCTTTGGCCCCTGTATACCTGTGGGGCCCAGGTCACCCAGGGGACCCTAGAAAACAACACATCCGTTTCAGCACTGCAGTCTCGACACCCCGAAAAAGAGTGTCCCTAGAACGTGTTTCCAACGTATTCCGACTCGTTTGATTGGACGTCGCAGCTGCTTATTCAGTGGTCCCACTGCGCTGTGGACACCCACCAAACAGAGAGACACACAGCGGGGGGGGACACTCCTAATCCCCACTCCTCATCCCAACACGATTCACTGTTTACTACGCATCTCCTGAGAACAGCCTGTTCATGAACTCGACAAACAGCCTTGTTTGCTAAAGGTCAGCCCTCCCGCGCGGCGGGTTGGTCAAAGCAACGCTCCGTACACCAGCGGTGAAGAACAACCTGCATCACGACAACACCTGCTTTGTTTCTGCAGAACGAGAATATGGAAAAAACTGGACCACTTGGTCCGGGGAACGCCATTCCAGAACCATTTTATATATGGTTCAAATGGTTGGTCCAAACAGGACATCAATGGTGCCACTATTATGCGACTGTTTAATGGTCAGCGTGCTGCATTTATACAGCGATTTTCTAAACGGTGGCCACTCAAAAGTGCTTTACGATGTTGCAACAGTCACCCATTCAAGCACACATTCAAACACCGACGGCAGAGTCAACCATGCAAGGCGACAGCCACCTCGTCGTGAGCAGTCAGGGCATGTGTGTTTCGCTCAGGGACACCTCGACACTCCGGGAGGAGCCGTGGATCTAACCGGCAACCTTCCGGCTACCAGCCGATCCGCTCTAACACCTGAGCCACATGCTGCTGACTGTTCAGCAGACACAGAGTTCATCTTGCAGACCACCTGGTCTTCCAAGCCTACGTGTGAAGCAGCTCCCTCTTCTGCTAGAGCAGAGCCGGCAGTTCCCCTGGTGGGACCACCTGGGAAAGACTGAGGAAGGGAACGGGAAGACTGAAGAGGGGAACAGGAAGACTAAGGATGGGAAGAAGAAGACCGAGAAGGGGAACGGGGGGCTCACCTGAGGCCCAAACATCCCAAGGAATCCTGGAAACCCTTGATCACCGTCCTCCCCCTAGACACACACACACGACACGCACGGACGCACACAAACGCGCACACAGACACACACACACAGACAGACACACACACGCAAATGCATAGACACGCACGCATGCACGCACGCACACACAAAACAAAGGCACACAACAAAACACACACACAAACACAAAGATAGCCACACACAAACAACACAACACAGACACACACACACACACACACACACAGTGTGAAAATTAGCATTATTCCACTGACACTTCCAGCCAATACCTTATCGCAGTGTGTCGTTATGAAAACAGTTTTCCACCGTTTCAGTACTCACTGGATGTCCTCCGGGTCCTTGATCTCCTTGTTTCCCTGGCAACCCCATTCCACCAATCATCCCTCTTCTCCCCATTGGTCCCGTTTGTCCTGGTAGACCCCTCTCACCCTAAACCACACACACAAAAGAAACACACACACGAACACACACACACACACACGCACCCGCAAGTACAAATAAACATGCACACACAGACACAACAGATGTAAACGCACAGACACACACATATATATACGCACATGCACACAAAGGCACATGCACACGACATGTAAACACACAAAAACACACACGTATATATGCACATGCACACAAGGGACATGCACACGTACACACACACACATAAACATGCACATGTAGAAACACACATGTAAACGCACACACAGACACACACACATACACACACAAACACACACACACACAGTATATACGCGCACACACACAAAGGATCATGCACACACACCCACACACACACACACACACACACACACACGTACACACACACACACACATTCACAAAGGTACAAACCCCATGTCAGTTTGGGTTTCGCATTGGGCCCATAACTGTAGCTAATTCTAGCTAACAGCCCATGAGGACGTCAGGCGGTTGGAGCCCGACTCACCTTCGCGCCGAACGCGCCCTGACTCCCCGGCAGCCCCGGCACGCCCGCCGTCCCCTGCAGGCCCGCCTTGCCAGTCCAGACCCAACGGTCCATCGCCTCCCTGCTCGCCCTGATGACGACGACGAAGAGGCAGATGGTGGTGGTGAAGAAGAGCGGCATGGAGGATGATGACGACGATGATGAGGAGGAGGAAGACAACGACGACGACGACGAGATGATGATGATGATGACAAAGGTGATGATGGTGATGAGGACATTGACGATGATGATGATGACGAGGCAGATGGTGGTGGTGAAGAGCGGCATGGAGGATGATGACGAGGATGATGAGGAGGAGAAAGACGACGATGGTGATGATGATGATGACAAAGAAGACGAGGATGATGAGGACATAGACGACGATGATGATGATGAGGACAAAGATGATGATGATGAGGAGAAAGATGACGTGATGATGATGATGAGGAGAAAGATGATGATGATGATGATGATGATGATGATGAAGATGATGATGATGATGATGATGATGATTATGATGATGGGGACGCCGATGATAGAAACGACAGAAAGGAGCACATTGATTATGGGATACTGTCTCCGCTGCTCGTGAGTGACGTCGGAGGCTTCAGAGGGAGCTCTCTTGCCTTGTTTCCTTTGACTCCGTCGGTACCAGCGGCCCCGTCCATCCCCGAGGGCCCCTCCAGGCCCTCTCTGCCCAGCACGCCCCGAGGGCCCGCTGGACCCTCCGGACCCTGGGAAGAGAACCAACACATCTCCCACATCACGGTCGCAGTGCAATCATTTCCGACTCCATTTCCGTGAAGAATTGTATAATACGTTACATAATTGTATACATTATCCAATTGTTTTACAGCCATTACTGTGATGGCCGAGCAATTTATCCAGTTAAACATAAAACCAGTAGGAACCAGTTCAATCCCCCAAGTTAACACAGTGCGCCTGGCGCAGTTAGCATCTCAGACGGACTCTCTCCTAGCATCGATCTGACCGGCGTCTCTGCTCACCGGGGATCCTCTGCTCCCAGACAGTCCTCTCGGCCCCGCCTTCCCCTCCTTGCCCTGGAGCAGAGAGAGAGAGATCAATCACCCACAAAGCCACATGTGTGTCGGCAGTAGCTCAGGAGGTAGAGTGGTTTGACTTGTATTTGTAAGGTAGCTAGTTTGGGTGTGGGTGGGTGTCCCTGAGCAAGACACCTCACGCTAACTGGTGCTGACTAGCTGGCTGTCGCCTTGCCTGGGTGACTCCACCGTCACCGGTGTGTGAATGTGCCTATGAACCGCTGTAAGTCGGTTTGGAAAAAAGCTTCTTCTAAATGCCCTGAATGAATGAATTAATGAATGTGTGAATCCAGTGACGACAGGGGTGTGCGGATGTATTGCGATACACACGACAGAAAACAACGAGGCCCCCTTCAGTCCTTACTTGGTGACCTTTGGACCCCTTCAGCCCTCCCTGTCCGCGGGGTCCGGCGTGGCCCTGAGGGCGGAAGGGTGTTGTGTTGATTATAATCGGATTGACTTGCATGTGAGAGTTAGGCCCAATCCCATTTCTACCCCATACCCCTTCCCCTTAATCCTCCCCCGTGTTTTGAAGGGGTAAGGGAAAGGGGTAGAATTGGGATTGGGCCCAACGTGTATCCATAGCATTAGGAGACAACGCGCAGATTTAAAGCAAGAGCAAACAATTCAACACAAACACCAAATTCAGTAATCATCCAATCAGCACTGAACACAAACAGGCTAGCCGTGAGGAACCATCAACATATGGAGAAATGGTTCTACAATTAAAGGGAAAACGTCACACTTTGCTCTCTCCTAATACACAAAATTCCGCTCATTGCCGCCTGTGGGAAGTAGTTTTCAACCGGTGTTGATAAAAATTGATTGGTCATTTATTTGAATAGGGCCGAATAATTCATTCATTCATCAGTTGACTTCAATGAGGATTGCTGCGGAACAGTCCAGGCGTACAGCGGCCGGTGATTCCCACAAACCCACAGGGAGGCAGTCAGCCCACCCCTGATAAACCCGACCAGGCTGCGGCACGCAAAGCGAAACTAAGAATCCAAGTGCTGAAACGCAAATTGGCCGGTGCTCAAACTACTCAACTCATTTTCTTCTGTTGTCACTGCAACCTTTTTCAAATCTTGCGGGCTCTTCAGTATCAGAATTTTTTTTTTTGTGAATGAGTTAGCTAGAAACATAATGAGACATAGGAAACGAGAAGTACGATGAGACACAGCTAGCCAAAGTTAAATGAGACAAAGCTAGCTATAAACTTAATGTGAAAAAAGCTAGCTAGAACCATAAGCCGTCCCAAAAACAAGGTTTATTCAACCTGACCATCCTTATGACAGTCAACGTAACTACTTAAAGTTTAATTAGCATCATCTCAATATTTATGTATAATTTTATATTGGCAAAAAATTTATACATTATTCAGAAATGATCATTAAACGTACATATATATATATAATTTAAAGAAATGACTCCATGTTTTGACAATCTCCAGGGGTGCTGCAGCTCCCCATCCCCCTACGTAGCGTCCCTCTCTGATGGTTCAACGAGGAATTGTACGAGACCGCCGTCTGCGACATCAACTCCGTTTCCAAAAGTCGGATCGTTGACGCCATCACCACCAGACCCTGGACCAGTGATGCAGATGGTTCAACTTTTTCCCGTGATTTCCCCCCAGAAGCAGAGTCGATGTTGCAGACAGAGCTTTGTTCTCCCAGCACCGTTTGAAGCGCCACCGTCTCATATTAGAAAACAGCCGAGCATGATGGTTTCCCCTTCGACTATTCGTTGCACAAAAGAAAACAAAAAAAAAACGATGAATAATGGAGGTGTGATGCAATTGGAAGAAATTTCTAATTAAAGTCCCTTCAAGCAAGAAAGGTCTCCAAGCATCAACTGGATCATGATTCATGACACTCTATTGAACATTGGAGAACATCCAACGTCAATACGAGTCTCATAACCCAATATACAAACACTGACCATTTGATCTTTGTGTGTCTATGCATTGATGTCACTTTGCTCTGCGGACTCTGTGGTTGTGTGGTGTGTTCATGGCGAAGAGGCAACGTACGGACACTTACAGGAGAGCCGGGGGCCCCAGCCTGACCTCTGGCTCCGTCCAACCCGGCCTGGCCCTGAAACAAGGAAGTTACCCCCAGGGGTTAGCAGTTGGTCAGTTAGAGCCTTACAGTGAGTTCAGATCCAAGTTATTCGCCTCTCCATGAAGTCATTAAGGAGCAGGGTGGGGTTAGACAGTACAGAGACAGGTCATTAAGGAACAGGTTGGGGTAAGACAGTACAGAGACAGGTCATTAAGGAGCAGGGTGGGGTTAGACAGTACAGAGACAGGTCATTAAGGAGCAGGGTGGGGTTAGACAGTACAGAGACAGGTCATTAAGGAGCAGGGTTGGGTTAGACAGTACAGAGACAGGTCATTAAGGAGCAGGGTTGGGTTAGACAGTACAGAGACAGGTCATTAAGGAGCAGGGTGGGGTTAGACAGTACAGAGACAGGTCATTAAGGAGCAGGTAGGGGTTAGACAGTAGATAGCGTAGTAGTGGCTTTGGCGTTTGACTTCCAGCCAGGTCCTAATCCCAACGTATCTAACCCTAATCCACAGGAAGATGATCAACTCCTAAATGAAATGACTGATAATGAATGTGTTCCACAGGGTCGGCTGCTAACAGCGTTGTTAATAAAGTAACGTGACTCTAACCAGGGTGGTGTTCCCCTCATGGAACAACAAACAGAGGAGGAGCTGGGGATATGAACTCTGGACTCACCTCGTATCCCGGATCCCCCGGTTCCCCTCTGGTTCCCATGGCGCCCGGAGAACCCTGGTGGGACAGCAGAACCCATGGTTAGAACAGGTGGCGTCGTCATGCCGACATGGGTCAGGAGGAAGAGGCGGGGTCACTCACTCTGTCCCCAGCGGCGCCTTGCGGTCCCTCCACCTTGCTGTCCTCCCCTTGCTCACCCTGAGTGGGACAAAGGGAACCGAGTGAGAACAGACAGCGGCAAAGTGGTACCACCGGCGCGAGGGAGGAGTCACAAGGCCACAGGGGTGCGGTTTGTTTACCTCATTCACAAACCGCTTCAACCGAGGGCCACGCTGTTCATATACAGCGCATCGTCTAATGTGGTTTTGCTACCCACGAATCAAATGAACTGGCTCCCGCCCAATCCCTTATTAGCAGCCTTACATCGATCGCCAAGGAAGGAGGGAGGATTTATGGTCATGTGCGTTGCATCTGTAGGGTTGGATAATCCCCTTTTTGTGTGTTTGTTTCTTCGTCATCGTCATGTGTTGTGCACATCCTAATTAAATCAAACGAACGCAGCGTTTTCCCCGAGCACAATGGAAACCAACGGAGCAGTGAGTACAAAGCGTCGAGACCCCTCTTCTGGACGCACGAGCACGGCGTACGATTTACCTTGATCCCAGGTGCCCCTCGAAACAATCACACACCTCAAGATAAGCTTTCTTTGGCTCCGATTCAGCTTGTTCACACCGGCAGCTATTGCTTTATCCATTAAAGCCGTCACTACAGCACTTTATCGATCCCCACACAGAGCCAGGGAGTTGATAGTTTTGACAAAACTATTTATTGTGCTGTTCAAGCCCTCTTTGCTGAATATGATGAACCAGAAACGAGCAGAGAGAGGATGCAGGGGGATTCAGGTGCCTAATTGCATTCGATGACATTTCAAGTGTTAATGAGCCTTGGCCTGCGCCCTTATTACTGCTCAGATAAGGAGTTTCTTAGTGAATACTTACAGAAGCCCAGAACCTCATTAGCTATGCAACAATGACTCCAATCTGTAAAAACAATACGGCAGGGACTCTGCTGCAAAACTGTTTTTAAATGTGAGGAAAATGTCAACGCTAATGCAAAACCACCCGTTTCTGTATCAAACACGCAGACAGATAAGCTCCCATGAGCGATTAGGGCCCTGAGCAACGCATGTAAGGAGTGTGTACCTTTTCACCTTTTGGTCCAGGCGGGCCTACCGGGCCCTGGACTCCTCTGTGTCCCTGTTGGAAGGTCAACACAGGACAGTGATCAGTGTGGGAATAGAGCAACAGATTGCAGTCGTTGAATAAAAGCCGTTAGAGAGATTGGGTTACAAATAACAATTAACCATGCAGACTCCTCATCGATTTGGGGATGATGCAAATGGGTTTGAACGGACCACAAAGTACAATGGGTTGCTGGCCAAAAGAGCTGTCTTCAGAAGAGCATTCATCGAGCTATAAGCTACTCCCAGCGTTTCTTTGTCTGCACTCCATTCCAGGAGATTTAAACCTCGTTTTTCACAAGGTTTATCTCATTTCCACGAGGGACCTCTGGGTCTGGGAGGCTGGTCTTGCAGCCTTATCCCTTCTGAATGTGTGCAGCGTGTGGACCATCTCACCTCATACCCAGCTACTCCCAGAGTCCCTTGTGGCCCCATCCTGCCTGGGGCCCCCTGCAGGGAGCGGATCATTAGCCCCGGTGTTGTTAGCGTGAGCGTTAGCAGCATGATACGTATCTTTGGTGCGTATGGTGCATACCGTGGGTCCGATGGTTCCCCTGGCACCCTTGGGTCCGACGTGGCCCGGCTCGCCCTGTTCCCCCACGGGCCCCGTCTCGCCCAGCGGCCCCATGGGGCCCTGGCCTCCCTGGAGAGAGAACAGAGGAGCAAGCGCACCGTGAAGGCCCAGACCCTTCGCTTGCTTCGGGCAACTCCTAAAAACACCTCACGATGAAAGGGTTTCCACTTTTGCGTGCTCTGCGTTTTGTGTTTTGTGTTTTGACTTCTCCCTGAGTCCCAACAGAGGTGACTTCATGGTTTGTTTACCGTCACGGGTGATTAAACCCTCATGCACATGAGACGCCATCTTGACACGAGTAGGGGAAGTCAAATATGATCTGCCGAGGAAAGTGACTGCAGCTTGACAAACCTTGTCTCCAGCTTTTCCTCGTTGGCCGATCGTTCCGGGTTTACCCTCTTGACCCTGGTGAAAGAACAGCAGGTGGTTGGCACACAGAAACCGCGCTGTGTTGTTGTGGGCGTTTGTTTTTTTGTTGCCCGGCAACGTGAAGACGTGCGCAGTGACTCACCCTCACCCCCACCAGGCCAGGGGTCCCGGGGGGTCCCTCCTTCCCCTTGGTGCCCAACAAACCCCTCTCTCCCTGGGCCCCTTCGGCCCCCACGTCGCCCGCCTCGCCCTGGTGACATAGAGCAAGAGGCTACCGGTGAGCCGCCATCAAACCTAGATTATGATCGATTAATCATTGATTTATTGAGACAATTTAAATGTATTCACAAACAAAGAGACCAAGGCAAAGTTTTTTAAATTGTTTCTTGTGATTTTATGTATCTATGAGCTTATTTATTTATTGGCACACTGCACTTAAAATACTCATAACCTAATAAAATACCTACAATACAATACTAGAGCAATACTGGTATTTTTGTAGTATTAAAGAGTGATAAGTGATACCTGTACCTTGTACTCTAAATGTACAGGTAGACTTCGTCACTTGGTTGCCCCCTGATTAGATTTCTCTCCAGGACTTTAACTGAAGCCAGACCACCAGGAATGCGTTGTAACGATTTCTCTCACTGAGCAATAACCATCCTAAACAAAGTCGATCGTAACCCTATTTTGTGGTTGGTGGGCGTTTAACATCAGCCAGCTACAATAGCCCCACACCTCTGGAGTAGTTAATCCAGCCTGGTGACCCAGAATGACAAACCCTCCTGAAGACATAGAACTCGTTAATCTGAGACCCATCTCCTGCTGTACTCTGTGCTTCAGTCTAGGCCTTGTAACCGACAATCTCAGCCAAAAGCTGTTTGTGGGTCTGTCTGCCATGCTTCATGAAGCTTGGCTCTGAATGACAGTCAGGCTCTTTTTCTTTGCTGTTGTTAAAAAAAATAATTATCCCGCAATGCTTGCCAGACAGTAGATCTCCTAGCAATAGAGACACTGTCTGTTTTCACTCAAAAGTCAACAGAACGCTGGTCCAATTCAGCTCAAGGCTCACAGACAGTATGACTTGAATTGGCTTGATGAGCAGCTCAGTTCATCAGGTACACATTCACAGTGTGGACCTTAAAGTTGCAGTGTGTAGGATTTAGTGGCCTCTAGTGGTGAGGTTCCATATTGCCACCAACTGAATCCCCACCGCACCCCTTGCTTACCTACAACGTAGGATATCTTTACTGGCCTATAAGGTGCCAGTAGGTGATTCCAAAAGGACCTCTTCGTGTACGATAGCATCGAGCAGCCAGCAGGTGAAGAGCTTTCCTGATAGATTTATCAATTGTATTTAGTTATTTAGTCTGTAAAACTATAGGTCCATAGCTTACAAATTAGACAACGATTATGATTATAACTTAAAAACACGTCCTCTCTGGAGCTGTTGGTCCATTCTGGGCTACCATAGAAACATGGCGGGCTGCATGGAAGAGAACCCGCCCCCCATGTACAGACAAAGGGCTCATTCTAAGGTTTACAAAAACAGAAATGCATAATTATGAATATTGCATTTCCTCTCTGCCAAGTTCAATCCGCTAGACGCCACTCAATTCCAACACACTTTACCTTAAATGGTGCTTTTTGGTTGTCAGTTGTCAACATTTACAAAATCAAGTTTGACTCAGGAAACTTAATTCGAAACCCAACAGTGGGTCACACTGTGTACGGTGATGTCAGTGGTGTGGCAGTCATCAGTCGCCCAGACGTTTCCATCCTCCCTACCTTGACTCCGTCAGGTCCGCTTGCTCCAACCTCCCCGTACACTCCGGCCTCCCCCTGGCAGAGAAACCATAACGACTGTAACAAGAGCTTTTATGGGTTTACAGCATAAATAAGAGAACACTTTGATGAGCTCGTTTGAAGAGGAGGGTGGCCACTCGGGTCCGGCTAATTATTCCACTGGTTGACATAAAATCCCGTGCCAAAGTGAGAGGGAATATGCATAAGCACATTAAAGAGAGACTTCTGGGTCTGCGGTGAGTCAGTGATGGGTGTACTACTCACCCTCTGACCCATCAGGCCCAGCTCCCCTGGGCTTCCGATGGGACCCGGGGCCCCCTGCCAGACAGAAGAACATCAACAACAACAACAACACCACAACTGTGTCAACTACCAGACATCTCCTCATAACGGTTTGTGTATCCTGCGGCCCATTTGTACAACTGTCTCTGGATTCATAGCAGAACAGTTGTGCTGGTTGTGGTGGAATTTGGACAGCACTTTGAAGTGTGGAATGCACTCTGCAGACACTTGGTAGACACCACGATTGTTGGCGCTAACAATACCAATAAGTATTTCTATGGCAGGCACAGCAGCACTTTCACTTTGTTTTGCTAGCAGTTCCAATTTTTACTTTACGCTTTGATTGTTTTCAGCCAAGCTTGTGAGAGTGTTTGGCTGCTGCGTCTGACTAAATAACTTCATGTGAATAAAGGGAGAACAGAGCGATACAGACCTTCTCTCCAGGATCACCAGGCAGCCCGCTCGCCCCTGCCCTGCCCAGCGGTCCCTGTCACAGACACACACAGGAGGCTTTTCAAAGGCGAGCGAACCCAGCTCAATATTAACTACACAGTGAGGCGGGCAGGACTCACACAAGGCTGACGGGTGATGAAACTCACCTTTGGTCCCATGTCTCCGAGAGGCCCCGTCGATCCAGCGGGCCCCGCCGGCCCCTGGAGGCAGAGAAGAGGCATCAATAACAGAATAATGGTCGGCAGCGTTCACATATCTGGGACAAACATCTTTGGTTGTTCAAACGAAAAAAGTAGAATAGAGCGCAGAATGGCATTGAGCCGGTATGGATTGTGAGATGTAGCTTTATCTGAGCGGTGGGACGCCCGGGGGTAATTGGGCCGACGTTTCAGTGGAAGATAGTAAAAGGCATTCTGTTATGGAGATACAGTCAGGCTACGATAAATCTGCCTTTGCAGGAAGTGGACGGTGTAAATCAAGTTGAGTCTGATTCATCCCATTGTAGATCTTGGATGGAATGGGGGAAAAAGGATTAATCTCTCTCTCTCTCTCTCTCTCTCTCTCTCTCTCTCTCTCTCTCTCTCTCTCTCCTCTCTCTCTCTCTCTCTCTCTCTCTCTCTCTCTCTCTCTCTCTCTCTCTCTCTCTCTCTCTCTCTCTCTCTCTCTCTCTCTCTCTCTCTCTCTCTCTCTCTCTCTCTCTCTCTCTCTCTCTCTCTGGGCTCTTCAAGCGAGCAGTATTCTGAGGGATTGGAAGGATCTAGCAGTGATTAAGATGTTGTCAAGCTGTTGGAACTGGCAACAAGGAAAGGTCTGTGGTGGTTGTGAGCAGGCAAGACGTTTGGAGCTACTGTTAGTGCTTTTTTATGAGAAACAATGGGCGCCCAGATCCAAAAAAGCAGACAGTAGAGGAGGAATGGATAAGAACGTTTGGAAGGGAGGGCTTCTAGAACATTCTCTCCAATGGTGGGCTCAAGTATCAGGATCTCCTCCAATGAGGGAGGCCAGCCTGCCGACAGCTGGGTGTTTGGGAACTTACTGGCTCTCCTGCAAAGCCCTTGGCCCCAGGAGGTCCTGATGGTCCCTGGATACCCTGGGAGGAAACATCAGCCGTTTAGAACACACACAGCGCCGACGATTGCTTTGGATTTAAAGCCATGTCATAGACATTCTCATCCCAAAATCAGTTGCGACTAATCCACAAAAGAACTGCGTCACTTACTGGAAATCCCTTCGGCCCCGATTCTCCTCGCTCGCCGATCTTCCCCTTTGGCAGAACAGCAGACAGACACAGTAATTACTTACGAATTATGGTGGAGGCTTAAGACATGTCTACACGAATGATGTTAAATCTGCACTATGCAACCTTTTCTACTGCAGCCATTAACTCCATTATAAAATGTCTGACCTAGAACGTTTCTCGAGAATAAAACAATGAGTCGATCCATCCAGGGAATCATTCTCTATGAATCGTTTCATTCTGGTCAACTTTTTGCCCCCACCTATGGAAACTTTGACGCTAGCTTCATAGCATAGGATGTGTGCTACTTGTCATGGGGCATTTGTTCATGTAGAGTTTGAAGTATTTTTCTGATTTTAATAAGGTTTAAAAGATTTAGAAAAGATTCCAGTGGTTCCTGGCTTGAAAGAATGAATCTGTCACGGTTTCCATGGTAAATAAAGTCTTGACGTCACTAAGAAGCGTCCAAATTTCTAAGAAGCATCCAAAAATCATTATAGCAACAAGTCCAACCACCAGAGTGCGCTAACAGGAGAATTCGCATAGTGCAGCTTTAAAATAGGCTGAGGAGTGATGAGGAGACTATTCTCACCATCTGTCCAGGGAACCCAGGTTTTCCGGGTGGACCATCCAGGCCCTACAAGAACAACCAACAAAAGCAGAACCTTTAACGTCCCCTCAAAACATTGGTTATGTCCCCCATTATGTCCTCATAACAACTTCATTTTGAAGGCTGGGTATTTATGGGAATATAAAGCCCTGAGTAAAGTAACAAGTGATGTGTGAAAACAGATTCTATGTAAATACATCGAATTCAAAGCATCTTTATGGATGAATGTACAAAAGTGAGTGCTGTGATTTATTACAGTGAGATACAATGTTTTTATTATTTATTCACAATAACAACATATGAAATGTGTGGTTTTCCGTGATCAGTGAAGTTATTCAAATCTCGAGCTCACATTACCACATATTCATTTTACATTCATTGCCAAAACATTATCAATACATCAACTCATACTATACATAAACTGACTCATCACATTATGAAACAATCATAAACAGCAAAACAAGGTAGTAGAGTGATACAAATATGACACATTCATTGAAAGGTATGGACTATAAAGAATAAAGTCAAGGTTTTAGCTAAGTAGGTGTTGACCTCCTCCTTACCATGACTCCAGCAGAACCCGTCCCTCCCAGGAGCCCGTAGAGACCCATGGGGCCCTGGGAACAATGACAGGATGGGATTAGTACAATTCTCTCTGAGCTCTTTTACTTACTTGAAGCACATAACACTAACTATTAGATATCATGCAAACTCTCAAAGTGTGTTGGAAAGTGTGATCCGAATAATGACATTATATGATATGATACTTGATACAGTCTTCTTTACTTACAAGTGCATTGAATAAGCCTTGGTAAGGACACTCTTTGGGCCAATAGACTAGAGCTCCCCTCCTCTCCAACTGACCATTAGCTAACATCTGATTGGTCACCACAGCCATTTTTCCCCTCAAACAACGATTCAAACTGGGGAAGGGCAAGTAAAAGTCAAGGATTCTTATTTTCCGCTGACGTTTGGGAAGATTTCCTTGCCCTTTGGAGTAACAAAGGTTAGGGGGTGACGTTATTAATAACGTCAAAATAAATGGACACAGTATAGACCCTAAGGAAGAACACAGAAGAAGAACATATTTATTTTCTTCATCCAATACTCTCCATCCCTCCATTTCCATGATCCCACAAGACAAGGCTGTGGTATTTGGCGCCTGCACACTGAAGATATTGTACAGTGAAGCCTGGTCCCTTCTGGAAAGGTCATGGCTTGGTCTGGGGCATTCTGCTGACTCATCCTCGCCTCTCAAATTAAGCCAAACAGTGGCTTCACAGAGGCTTCCCACCGTACATGAAAGCCATGGAAGCTTACGAGGCTTGTTTAGCCAAGCACTCGTACAGCGAGGCCAAATGTAAGCACACCATGTAGTCTGTCAACCCTCAACGCCGCTTACAAATTAGCCCCGTTACTGCTAGGGCGCAGTCGTCAGACCGCTTCCGACCACTGTGGGGTTTTATTAAAGGAGAGTTGTGCTTTAGATGTATTTCTACCTTAATGCGCTGTGTCTCTGCTGTACATCTGCTGCACACAAGGCTAACAGTCTGTTATTCACAAACAAGGAGTCTTCGGAGACTGTGGTGATATTATAGGACCGATAGGAGTGTCAAAGGTTGGCATTCTGCTGAAATGATGTGTATTAGTTTATCTTTATTCGGTCTTCATAAGAAAAAACACATCCTTATGTTGAATATAGGATTGTATTGTTTGTAGTAGTTCTTTGCCCCGCAACAAAAAATACTTTTTGGTTAGACGTGGGTGTGTTGTTAATAGCTCTAATTTTTGTTTTCAAAAGGTTGTCATGCAATTTTAAGCAATTATAGTTATTAAATCCGAAATGGGTGTCTTCCCATGATGTCAACGGACCCATATAAAAGCCATCCACAAGATGAACTAGCCTAATTACACCACTTACTCGTGTAAGATCAATAATTCATTCAGACTCAAAACCCTGGCGTGACCGAGGGCTGTTTACGCCGGGTAGGACGCAGACGTTTCGGAGAAGCCGGGCTGGCGTTGGATTTACGGCTGTTTTAAAGACACCGCCGTGGTCATATATTTCAGGGTACAGGAGCTGCGGGGTGTTGTCTGAAGCACTAAAGCGAGTTTTACGACAGAGTCCGTTTCTCCTGAGCTTATTTGCTTTAAAGATCTTCACCCCTCATCGCCCCCCAATGATAGTTTAGACCGCTGTTAAGATTCGCTTCACACATACAAAGCAGGCGTGTTTTTTTGTGTTTGCGGATGGCTAATAGCTAAGTGACCATGTGTGAACGAATTAATACTCTCAATTATTTACGAGCACAACTAGTTAGTAGTACTTCAGCAGACGCTTTCATACAGAGCCACTCACTTGGAGTTCAGAAACATGTCATTAAGGGAGAAGGGGAAGGAGGCCAGGTGGTGAACTTTGGGGATCAAACTCCTTAAGCATTCCACCAGCCTGCTAAATAATAAGACAACAAACAAAAATAATGTTTCCTACCCTGAGTCCTTTGGGTCCTCGGACACCAATGGATCCCTGAGAACCAGGACGGCCCTATAGCAGCGATGGGGAGAAATGAGATGAGAGACCGATGCATCCTGTCGTCCAACTTCTGTCTTTGTTGTAACTTAAACACATCCACGGCTCCTGCATTTTTCATGCATCTGTTTTTTTAAAAAAGTGGGCCGTGAACTTTCATCCAGTTTTGCCAGACACTCATCTTAAGAGCGGAGGAAGCCTCAGTCTTATTCCTCTTGACGTCAACATCGACTAAAACTCACCAAAGAACACTTCCTGCTTTCATGTGAACAAATCTTCAGAATTGCAACAAACAAGAAAAGCATCAAAGCGAACGAGCGAGAAAGATGAAGGAGAAAAATAAATGAAAACCCAAACAGCTTTGTGAGTGCACAGGGTCACACAACATGGAGACGAGAGGGAGAATAGCAAGCGCGGTGGAACGACGAGACGGTTCACCCACAGGGAAGCCTTGCTCTCCGGGGGATCCGCTCTGGCCAGGGGAGCCAGGATGACCCTGGGGGGAACACAGGACACTTTTCAGTCTGCTGCAGTCAATTCGATGCGGTCACATCAGTTTTGACTATCTAGTAAATGGTAAATGGACTGCATTTATACAGCGCTTTTTCTAACCAGTGGCCACTCAAAGCACTTGGAATATTGCCTGACATGCACACATTCACACACCGACGGCGGTGTCACCCATGTAGGGTGACAGCCAGCTCGTCGGGAGTAATTAGGGTGAGGCGTCTTGCTCAGGGACACCTCAGCACTCAGCGAGGGGGAGCCGGGGATCGAACCGGCAACCTTCCGGTGACCAGCCGACCCGCTCTCCCGAGTCATGAGCCACACGCCGCCGGTCGTGTGTTTCTTTTATAAATAACCTTATTTACTTCAAGAACTGGTTTGTTTAGCAAGCCTTTTGTATACATTGTTGACTGCACCTGAACACGACTCCCTGACTCCCTGACTTCAGCTGGAAGATGTTAACGTCTGTGTTCTCCCTGAAGCCACATCCTGTTCTGCAGATATGCCATGCGACATCCCATCATGGATCAATAACTCTCCTCCTCTAGTCAGCCACCTAATCCAACACAAGCCTTCATATTGGCTCCTGTTTGCATTAGTACCGCTTAATAACGTATATGCCATTCCACTTTTATCATTCTCATTATCACAAAACACTAACACATTATCATCATCACCATCATCACCATCATCACCATCATCATCATCCTCATCATCATCCTCATCCTCATCCTCCTCATCATCCATCATCCACATCCTCACCATCATCCTCACCATCTTCTTCATCATCATCATCATCATCATCATCATCATCATCATCATCATCATCATCATCATCATCATCATCATCATCATCATCATCATCATCATCATCATCATCATCATCAGCATCATCATAACTTGACCACAAATGCTGCCAGAGCGCCCCCCAGTGGTAGGAGGGCTGCAGTCCAGACCAGCTCCTTACCGTCGCTCCCTTCACCCCCTGCGGTCCGGGATCTCCCACCTCCCCTCGCTCGCCCTGAGGAAGAGGAGAGGAAGAGGAGGTCATCGTCATGAGCAGAGTCACGCAGCGTCACACATTCTTCATACTCCACCAGCACCACCACGTTTTAGGGGGGCTGGGGGGGGGGGTGGTGGAGAAGAGACAAGCCGTACACATTACATGCTCCACACCACCGCCGCCACCACTGCCCCAAGCACCACCACAGCCACCGCCCCAAGCACCACCACCACCACCACCACCACCACCACCACCACCACCCACCACCGACCACCACCACCCCAAGCACCACCACCGCCACCACCAGCACCACCACCAACACCACCACCACCCCCAACACCACAACATGCTTACCTTTTCTCCAGCGATGCCTGGCTCCCCCACGGGCCCCAGGAACCCGGGTGGCCCCTGGTTTGAGAGAGAGGTCACCTTTGAATGTGTTTATATTGCGCTTCACACTTCAACACTTCAGTGGCTCATATTCACCCATTCATACACTCATTCATTCACCCATTCATATACTCTTCAGTCACCCATTCATACACTCATTCATTCACCCGTTCATATACCTGTTCACTCACCCATTCATACACTCATTCATTCATTCATATACCTATTCAGTCATCCATTCATACACTCATTCAATCACCCATTCATATACCTCTTCAGTCACCCATTCATACACTCATTCATTCACCCATTCATATACCTATTCAGTCACCCATTCATTCACCCATTCATATACATGTTCAGTCACCCACTCACACCTCATTCATTCACTCATTCATATACCTGTTCAGTCACCCATTCATACACTCATTCATTCACCCATTCATATACCTCTTCAGTCACCCATTCATACACTCATTCATTCACCCATTCATATACCTCTTCAGTCACCCATTCATACACTCATTCATTCATATACCTGTTCAGTCACCCATTCATACACTCATTCGTTCATTCAGATACCTGTTCAGTTACCCATTCAGACACTCATTCATTCACCCATTTATATGCCTGTTCAGTCACCCATTCATACATTTTTTCATTCACCCATTCATATACCTGTTCAGTCACCCATTCATACACTCATTCATTCACCCATTCATATACCTGTTCAGTCACCCATTCATACACCCGCAGCCAGTCAAGGCGGCAGCTAGTCAAGGCGACAGCCAGCAGTTGGGGGTCAATGAGGGTGAGGCGTCTCGCTCATGGAATCCTAGTTCTGAGCGAGCTGTGCTCAAGGCTAAGCTGGGACATTATTTATCTTTTACATGCAGGCGAAATTCAACATAGAGATGTGCACACACGCCACACTACCATCAGCCGGAGCCCAAGCACAAACACAGAGAGAGAGAGAGAGAAAAGAACAAACACACACAAAGTCCCTCCAACATGCACACACACATGTGTAAACAGGTGCACACATGACACCCACAAATGTACTCGCTCAAAGAAACACACACACACACACACACACACACACACACACACACACACACACTCTTACGCACGCACACACACACACAGACACACACACTGGAGGACAGATAATACACAAAGACAAAGCATGACCATGAGGGAGCGAGTGTTAATAAAAGGTATTCTACCTTCTCTCCGTGCGCTCCGATCTCGCCACTTACACCCGTCTCCCCCTGTGTGGGACGACCTCATTAGCATATCTCCAACGTATTCACGCCTTCCTGCTTAAGTTCAAATAAGTGGAAATGTGCTCAGAGCCCCGTTCCCCCTGGGCGCGAGGGGGGAATTAACATCTCATTTACACACGTTCACTTAATGCATTATCATAAAAGGCCATGTTCCGCACTAAGGTGACATTGATGCTAGCGCGGCGCATGCTAACGAGGCCCTGACCTTGAGTCCGTCTGGGCCGGCGCTGCCTCCAAATCCCGGCCTCCCAGCTCTGCCCTGGACGGGGACGGGGACGGGGACGGGGACGGGGACGGGGACGGGGACGGGGGGTGAAGAGGACACACAGTCAGTGCACTGCGGCTGGGGGACACCCCGCACACATGCAGTCCGGGGTGAAGCTCTGCTCTGATAAGTACATGTACAAATACACCAAAATAAAAGACAAACAGTGCGGTGACGGAGGCCTTTGTGTTTGAGCAGCCCAACGACGGGTGAAGTCATGAAGCAGAGAGACGCCCGCTCCGAGGGGTTCTTGATATTCAGAGAGACGTTCCGATCCTTTTGTGTTTGTTTTGAGCGCGGTTCCAGAGAGCTCGGAGCCGAGCGTGATCAACCACAGCCAGCCGGGGAGAGACGTCTGACTGATCATTTGTCTGGCTCCCTGCTGTTGTTATCGTAGTATACGGTCGACTCTATTTTCAAAACTGTTTTATGAAGAGCTGATCAAATGAGTGAAAGGATATATTTAACAAGATAGTCTAAAATGTGTGAATACGTTTCATAACACAAAAAGCTAACTTTACAGACTAACTTTAGTAGGGCCGTTCCAAAAGAACATGCTACATGATGGACGCTGTGAACCGGTGGAAGTCTACTTTTTGGAGATTTCAGACCTAATAATAACCATTAACCAACTGATTCAAATCTCAAATTCAAGTCTTGGACAGCTCCTTTATGTCTTGCGTGTAGAAAATAAGTTGTTGTTGCTTCATAGTCCCTCCCTTAGCAGACATGAAGACCTTTCTCTTCACTATGTGCATAGCGATTTCCTTACCAACCTTCATGGCGATAGGAGAGAAGCCATATGTTTCAGAGAATAGCTTGAGAACAATGAATATGTTCCTGCCAAAATCTCACCACACAAGACTGGCTGCATCCTTCTTTTGAGGCTGGGATAAACACGAAGACACCAAGTCCCGCTGTGTGCATGTTATGGAGTTTGGGGGCAAGGCATGAACCACGATAACCCTGTAATTGGTCGAGAGCCACACATCTCTTATCCAATGGGTGCTCACCTCTGGGCCAGATGGTCCAGCCGGCCCAGGTGGGCCTTCGTCACCCTGGCAACGAGACGGAAGAGTCAGAAGGTTAGAAAAAGCAGACATGGGGAGAAGCGACCGGAAAGTTCATGCTCTTTGTGTTGTCTGCAGCACAGGGCTTCAGAAGAACTGAATGGTTTCCAAATGCACCACCCTCTCTCTAACGAAGATCTTTGTGTTCGTTAATGAATGTGTATTTAATCATCTCATTCATTCAGCAGAAAGTGCAGGACACGAATTGGAAGGAAAAACAAGACACTGTACATTGACATAAATAATAGTGGCCAAAGATAATCCTCTTCCTAGGAGGAGGTGGAGGAGAATAACGTGTTTGTGTGAGAGAGGCGATGGAGTTGCTCATCAATGCCATCCGTGACCTCTCGCCGCGTCGTTACAGAAGGCTGGATGGCAGAAGGACTAGGAAGTTAACTAGCCAACTGAAAACTCAGTTTGGACCATGAATAAAGAGCACTTTACCTTGTCACAGTCATTTTGACTTCTTCGTTAGACATATATCGTGATGTATTATCAGGGTTGACTAACAATACATTGATAATTGCCGAATCGCTGTATCGCGTATCGTATCGTGAGGTACTCTGTGATTCCCGACCCTAATAAGGACCGAAAAGCATGGGATGCCCATAATAACGCAGACTCCGACCCACTGAGCAGCTCACCTCCGGTCCAGAGATCCCGCTGGGTCCAGGCAACCCTCGGAGCCCAGCCCTACCCTGGGGAGAGATAGAGCACAACATGACGTCTGCCTCTGCAGCTCAGGATGTGAGCGCTAAGCATTGCTCACTGCTATTGTGATAACAGGTCAAAGGTCACGCTAACCTTGGGTCCCTCGGGGCCGTTGTGTCCCGGTGGGCCGAGATCCCCGGGGAACCCCTGGAGTGAGGAGGGAGAACGTGAACCATGAGAACCTTTCTCCTTTCTGTCCTCAAATCAACCCATTCACATTTACATTAACATTAAGGGCATTTAGCAGACACTTTTATCCAAGTGCCTTAGAATAATAATAATAATAATAATAATAATAATAATAATAATAATAATAATAATAATAATAATAATAATAATAATAATAATAATAATAATAATAATAATAATACATTTGTTAAAAGAAAGAGATACAACAATATATCGCTGTCGGTACAGTAAGGATGTTCATAGAAACAAGTGCCAAGCTCTTACAAGGTTTTAGGTTGACCCAAGATGCTAACACGATGCTCAGTAGTATGTTTTTCAAGGATGCACAACATACAATAAGTGCCAGGAAATAGTTGATTCAACCCCCTGTTGAATCAACGTGAGATGTACATTTAAATAGACGATTATCTCAGATTAAAGTGGGCCCGTCACACTAGGCTGTTCCTATTGTTTCGGTTGAAAAAATACTTCAACTCTGTTTATGTGGAAAAAATCAATAAAGTAATTTCCCAGATTTGTGTTTTGGAGAAAACATTACGCCGAGGGTCCAGCTTCGCCTACGGTCCAACTTTGCGGGAATGGAGTCGATTTAGCAGACGGGAATGTTTTCCAAAACACTCATATGAAGTAGTATTTACATAAACATACACTCGCGTTCCCCTCCCGGGTTTGTGTCTTACCTCCGGGCCTGGAGGGCCGGCGAGGCCAGCAGGACCGCTGTCCCCTGGTTTCCCCTGGAAGACACAAACGTCCGTCATGGAGGGCCGGTTAAGTAGCCCGGACAGATAGAGATGGGCCTTTCTGCCCCTCTTAACAAGCTCATCAAACAAGCTCACAATGCTGTTGTTATATACATGGGGGTGGAATCAGATTTACATTTATAGTACTTTTTACTTAATCCCACCTTTGTTAACGAAGGCTGCAAGCAAAGTCATCTGCAGAATCTTTTCACAGTGTAACAAGAATATTATCATATTTTTGGGCTGCGGGATTTTCACACTAGGCAAAATAATAACGGACACTCTCAGGGTTCCTTGCACGTTATCAGACTCATTTTGAGACTTGCCGGGAGATCTTTCTCTCAGCTAAGGTGGACGTGGAACCTTATCAGGTGTTTTTCTGAACAGTTTGAGAAACATACCTGAGACCCAGGCTTCCCACGGTGTCCCGGTAACCCCGGCAACCCCACGATACCCTACAAAGGGGGAACACACCACCTCTCACCCACCGAGCAGCATTGCACAGGGCCGTGGAGGGCGTCGTCGTAGGGCTAATGTTTGTCGATTCTGACGAATAAGAAATGAGAACATACCTTGTCGCCTTGGAAACCGTGTTCGCCCTGCTCGCCGGGTATACCCACTTCCTCCTGAGAACGAAGCACACACACACACACACACACACACACACACACACACACACACACACACACACACACACACACACACACACACACACACACACACACACACACACACACACACACACTTAATCAAACAGGTCGAATGGAGACTCACATTAATAACATTGATACATAGATCTGTATTCTGCCACCGTTGCATGTTCTGTGTTTCCTGATAAAATAATTACTAGCGTGGATCTGAACGGTCGAGATAGTCCTTCACATTCAGAGTAGCGGAAATATCACTCCTGAACCAGATAATATATATTATAATATATATATAATATATATATATAGTATATATATTATATATATAATATATATATATATAATATTATATATATATATATATATATATATATATATATATCTCGAGAGAGAGAGAGAGAGAGAGAGAGAGAGAGAGAGAGAGAGAGAGAGAGAGAGGAGAGAGAGAGAGAGAGAGAGAGAGAGAGAGAGAGAGAGAGAGAGAGAGAGAGAGAGAGAATAAATACATAATATAACTTTCTAAGACAATATACTGTATTGAATAAACTATGGAAGACATAATCAGATCACCTTATCACCTTTCAGTCCTGGTTCCCCTGGATTGCCCGGAACTCCCTAGGAATAGAGAAAGACAGTCATCTAGGAATACTGAATCACAGTCATCTGGGAGAAACACATTCATCTAGGAACACGGAAACAGTTGTCTAGGAATACAGAAACACAGTCCTCTAGGAAAACAGAAACAGTGGTCTAGGAATACAGAAACACAGTATTGTAGGAGAAACACAGTCATCTAGGAGAAACACAGTCATCTAGGAATACAGAAACAGCCATCAAAGAAACACAATCATCTAGGAATACCGAAATACAGTCTTCTGGGAATATCGAAACACAGTCATCTAGAAACAGAAACACATCTTTGAAAACACAAGAATATGAGATAGAGTAATGTAGTAGCAGTTTGCTGTAGCTCTCCCCACCAGACAATAAACGTGAAGGGACTTTAATAAACCACATGGAGGAAGCAGAGTTTTCGTCTCTATCCTAGAGGTTGTATTAAATATATTTTATTTAAACAACATTTATATAGAAGAGTGCTATTTCATAAATCTTCGGAGCACTGTCAGCTTGCACTGTTTATGTTTGTCTGAAGTTATGTTTTGTTTACTTAGTTAGTTTATTCTTTTTGTGTATTTAGTCTGCATTTTTTACGATGGTCTCAATAGCAATATTTACAGACTAGCGGTAAATATTGTTATGCGGCAACCACACACTTTCTCCATTTGAAATAACAACTTAACTGAGGTTGGTTTATAAGTGTTTATTAAGGTGGTAAACTCTAACCCAAAATGTTGTGGGTTTGATTCCCTCACTTCGTTATGCAACCTAGGAAGAGCACGATACCTCCTAACCCATTTACATCTGACTCTGTATACTGTCTAGTCCCTACCTCCACCACCCACCTGCTCCTGATTTACATTTCACTCTGTATTTACTGTCTAACTCCTACCTTCTAACCTCTACCTTCTCCTAAAAGGCATCTGACACTGTAATCAGTGTCTAACCCCTAACTAACTGTTCCTCAATGACATGTGACACCGTAATCAGTGTCTATCCCCTAACTGTTCCTCAATGACATGTGACACTGTAATCAGTGTCTATCCCCTAACTAACTGTTCCTCAATGACATGTGACACCGTAATCAGTGTCTAACCCCCAACTAACTGTTCCTCAATGACATGTGACACTGTAATCAGTGTCTATCCCCTAACTGTTCCTCAATGACATGTGACACTGTAATCAGTGTCTAACCCCTAACTAACTGTTCCTCAATGACATGTGACACTGTAATCAGTGTCTAACCCCTAACTAACTGTTCCTCAATGACATGTGACACTGTAATCAGTGTCTAACCCCCAACTAACTGTTCCTCAATGACATGTGACACTGTAATCAGCGTCTATCCCCTAACCGTTCCTCAATGACATGTGACACTGTAATCAGTGTCTAACCCCTAACTAACTGTTCCTCAATGACATGTGACACCTGTAATCAGTGTCTAACCCCTAACTAACTGTTCCTCAATGACATGTGACACTGTAATCAGTGTCTATCCCCTAACTGTTCCTCAATGACATGTGACACTGTAATCAGTGTCTAACCCCTACCTGTTCCTCAATGACATGTGACACTGTAATCAGTGTCTAACCCCTAACTGTTCCTCAATGACATGTGACACTGTAATCAGTGTCTAACCCCTACCTGTTCCTCAATGACATGTGACACTGTAATCAGCGTCTATCCCCTAACCGTTCCTCAATGACATGTGACACTGTATAAGTGTCTAACCCCTAACTGTTCCTCAATGACATGTGACACTGTAATCAGTGTCTAACCCCTACCTGTTCCTCAATGACATGTGACACTGTAATCAGTGTCTAACCCCTAACTGTTCCTCAATGACATGTGACACTGTAATCAGTGTCTAACCCCTACCTGTTCCTCAATGACATGTGACACTGTAATCAGTGTCTAACCCCTACCTGTTCCTCAATGATATGTGACACAATAAAGCCTCTACCTCCTAACCCCTACCTGCCGCTGAAGGACATTTGGCTCTGTAGCCACTGTCAGTTGCTGTGGATGTAATATTGATCTTAATGTCTACATATACATAAGGAGAGTAACTAGTTGAACACGTTGTGAACGACGAGTCATCAGTCTTTACCTTGAGTCCTGGAAGTCCTGCTAAGCCAATCACACCTCCAGGCCCCATATCCCCCTGCCATGACGCACAGAACACACACTTAGAACAGGACACACTCCAGACACACACACTTGGGAAACAGGAAACACTCACGACATACGTACACGTTGACCTGCCTTGCATCTGCAGTTATCTTTAACTTGATTTCAAAATAAGATAATTGAAGGTGTCATTCATTCATCCCACTAAGGAAATTAGGGTGTTGATGCAGACAGCAACACCATTTTCCAATAAAATAAATTAGACGAATAGAGAAAATTTTACTTCACACAATATGAGCAAACAAAGAAAGTTGACATGACAGAAATCTCCAATCTGTTAGTCATTCACGCATGAGGAGAAACTGAACTCAGAGGGAGGGAATGAGGTGGAGGGCGTGGGGAGAAGCTGTGATGGAGGAACACACAGACGTTTTGTACTCACAATGAGGCCAGGGACCCCACAGGGGCCTGGGGGTCCGAGTTCCCCCTGTCACAAAGGAAGGAGGGAATGTCAGTTTCACGGTAACGTCTATAATGTTTAGCGATGGCGTTCAGCAACACTGAACGCCATCAGCAACACTGTCTAAAAATAAAGGACGGTGTTTTCCTTCCTGTGAACGATGCACTAAAATCCAGATCAAAGTAAAAGCGCAAAACAAGATAGTGATACAGAGGAAGCTAAGAACACGGCCGTTATTTTCCATGAAGTGACACAGAGGGAGGAGGGAGGTAGTGTCACGATAACTCCCGTAAACCGATAGCGATGGCGTTACTGCCAACAGAGCTATTGCGTTCCGTCTCCACTCGCTCTGCAGGAAGATCGTCATGAGGTCCCATAGAACGAGGAGCTTGTGAGAGGACGATGCAACATTTATACGAACAATGAATCAACTATTAAACGGATGTACTCAGTAGGTCCATAGGCCATGTGGAAATCCTAGATTTGTGTGCACGACCACCAATGCAAGTGGTCAGACATGATCTTACAGAGATAGGGTGAATGAACTGTTATTCAATGGGTTTACGGAAGCCATGAAACTGGCATATTGACATTTACAATGAGTGGATTCTATCTATGAGTGGAGGTGATGGAGGTGGATTCTATCTATGAGTGGAGGTGATGGAGGTGGATTCTATCTATGAGTGGAGGTGGTGGAGGTGGATTCTATCTATGAGTGGAGGTGATGGAGGTGGATTCTATCTATGCGTAGAGGTGATGGAGGTGGATTCTATCTATGCGTAGAGGTGATGGAGGTGGATTCTATCTATGTGTAGAGGTGATGGAGGTGGATTCTATCTATGAGTAGAGGTGATGGAGGTGGGCGGTGTGAATGGTTCTAGCTGTAGAAGCTGTAGAGCAGTGAAGCGGTGTTTGTGTCAATCATGTCTCACTCACCGGGTTCCCATCCGGACCGGGCGGCCCCCTCTCTCCCGGGTCTCCGGAAAAACCCTGGACACACACGCACACACACGCACGCACACACACACACACCACGCACGCACGCACACACACGCGCGCACGCGCACACACACACACACACACACACACACACACACACAGCGGTGTTGACATTATCACAGGTGAACTTTGTCAGGGCATTAGCATCAGTCTATAACACACACGGGAGGGGAGATGTTAATGTGATGATCACTCGATAGTTACGAGCAATAAAACACGTTCAACTGAACCGTGGAAGGAACACTTGTCAATAGGACTTTTCTCTACGGGCCAGGCAGGTTGGATTTACTCAGGACTCTCTCATCGATCCCGAGCTCGGCTCAGAGTGATACGGCTAGCCGCTCAGCCAGCCAGACCCAATCTTTCACCCGGGGATGCGCCAGGACTAACGCCTTGGTTTAAGGTGTCCATCGCTCGCTCCAAAGTTGTTGCCGTCTTTTTTGAGAGAGCTGGAGAGAGACCTTGCAGGCAAAAATAAATCGTATTTTTGGTTTAAATATTTGGTTTTAATAATATCAGATATTATTAGTTGTGTTTATTTTGTATTCCACCAGACTACATGATTCGATTGGCTGAAGCCCTACTGACAAATATGTTAAATACGAATCAATAATAGCCGACTGGAGCCTGAATCCCCTCTCAAAGCACGCTTCTGTTAAACATTTGGTCTCGCTGTCAGCAGAATCTGAAAGCATGACTGGTTATCCTCACTGGAAGACACACTTCTGGGAGAGGAACTTTATATTCTGCAGCACGAGTCGTTCAATCTCCGGGATAACAGCAAGAAGCTCAATGACTGTGTCTTTCCGAGTGACGGTTTGTGTGTGCAGTGCGCACGTGCCGACGTGCTTGGCAGAGTGCACGTGCAGGCAATGTGTGCACGTGCTTAGCAGTGTGCACGTGCTGGCAACGTGTGCGCACGCTTAGCAGTGTGCGTGGCTGGCAATGTGTGCGCGTGCTTAGCAGCGCGCACGTGCTGGCAATGTGTGCACGTGCTTGGCATCGGGACATTCTGGCAATGTGTGCGCATGCTTGGCAGCGTGCACGTGCTGGGCTGGTGCACGTGCCTGGCAGGGAGCTTTCCCCAGGACCGCCTAATGTCTCACTGTCTAACTGTCTGAACGGCCAGATGAGAAGAGAAGCTGGCTGCAGAAGTGCTGACACCATGGGGTTATTATTGTTCTCCCTCCTGGTTGTGCTGTGTTCATGATTTCAGAGGAATGACGTGGTGCGTCCATACGCTAGACGCATGCTTGTCTCCACGCCAAGGTCCACATCCCCCCACTTTGGACAGTGGAAAAGTGGATTACATAATGTGCTCCATTTTTTGACACACTCTATTATGTTACACATATCTCTCTGTGTCTATGCGAGTCCCGTATATTGAACGATATTTTTATCCCATCGCTCTATTCTCGTTTCCACGGAGGCAAAAGGGAAAGTGATCTTCTAGGCCTGGCATCAGAGACGCGGGTCTGTCTCGCTCCGGGGTTGACAACCCGGGCCATGTGGGTCAAGTCGTCAAAACTAATTGCTGCAACGTGATCGCATCGAAGCGAGATGTGGAAAAGTAATTTCCAAAGATTTATTTTACCGATTCGGTTTTGATCTGAAACACATGTGTGTGCGTGCTCAAATATGCATGTTTCGTCTCTTTTCTCTGCAACAACGAGCTAATTAGGCAAACGTTATTATCATAATTATACATGTGTTCTCCAGGATGTGACCTATGATCCGTACAGAAGGAGAAGGAGACGGCTTCGGTGGTACGCTCCACACGAGATAGAGACTGAGAGCGCTCTTCTGAGGGGATTCAGAACCCAGCAGCTAATTTCTTATCGTCCCTCTGAGTCCCAGGGGAACTGGGAAGAATGCTCTCCACTCCACAGCCAACTGTTGAACATGCTCTTTACAGACTGGCTTTTGAAGCATTGAGAAGACGCATTTATATCTATAACCTCACAATTGTTAGTGCTTCAACACTTCAACATTCTTTCTCTTCCTTCTTGCTTTGGATAAAAGCGTCTGCCAACTGCCCTAAATGTAAAAATGTTAATATCTAATCACAGAACAAATTTTTGGAGAGGAGTAGGGTGATACAATGTAAAGAAAGGTTGCTTTGGAGAAGAACCTTTCTCTGTGTTAGTACCCTAACACGATCAAGCAGGCTGTAACGGACTCGTTTACACACTGCAAACGTTCTATACAAAACAGTTTGGTGGAGGTCTGGCGCTGATATGCTGGCTGGTCGCCTCGCAGCTACAGATATTGGTACTATGTCAGCATTGTACAGTAGTCAGGAAAAGAAACCGACTTATAAATAGCTATGCTTGTCTTGCATCGATGAGCAGACAACAACACTGTTTCAAAATAAAGGACAGTGTTTTCCTTCCTATGAACGATGCACCAAAATCCAGATCAAAATAAGAGTACAAAACAAGATAATGATACAGAAGAAGCTAAGAACACGGTCGTTATTTTCCATGTAACGTTGGAGAGGCCAGCGTTTGACTTCCAGGCGCCCATGAACACAGATTTCCGTGGTCTGCGGGTTAGAAGCTCAGCACCGCCAAATCCACAAGCACTGGGCATTATTATCACTTATAAAACAACATCAAGGACCATGGCTTCCACTAGGCCTACCGTGCATGTTCCTAACATCCCTCTGCCAAATCCCTACTCTGGGAAGGTGGATTAACACTTCAACAAAGTTATGGAGGGCCCATCTTGAGCGAGACGGCAGTAATTATCAACTCTTATTATTGGTCTGTATGTCTCAGGGTTTTCTCAACCATGCTGGTTAATTAACACTACCTTTTTAAGGGCTCTGGGTGTTACCAGTGTTAATCCTCGATGTATTCAGCTGGACGGTACAGACACGTACTGTTCTGACAGCGACATATTGTTGTTTCTCTTTCTTCAGACAAATGTACTTATTGTAAATCGCTTTTGGATAAAAGCATTGGCTAAATGCCCTCAGTATAAATGTAAATGTAAACGTAAAACAGAACAGACTCTAACAACACGCGGCCTGCTTAAGCCCTTTGAGACTGCACCTGTGATTAAGGGCTATACAAATAAAGCTGAATATAATTAAATCAACGCGACTGGACCGTGACAGCCCGACCGGTTCCCTGGGAGCTTTGCAGCATAATGCATCCCGGGGAAACTAGCCAAACTGACAAGAAAGGGATTCTAAAAAGTATGTTGAGAGAAAACTTTACCGGCCTACCCATCTTGCCCTTCTTCCCAGGACCGCCAGGACTCCCCTGAAGGAAACGAGAAGGAGACGGAAGCATTACACCGTTGTCATCTGCAACTTGTGCACAAAACGTGAAACTGCTCTCTATTCCATTGCTTTACTCGACGCATTTCAAGCAATACGTGGGTGTGCAGGTCGGAGACACATCTGGAGCTAGAAGTGTTGGCTGTGGGGTTTGACGGGGTTAATTAATGTCAGCCGTTGCTTTCCTTTCAATGTGCTATCCTTATTCATCCCGGTAGGAGTGAGTGCACCCTGGGGGCGAGGAATGGCGCGTATTCGTGTGCGTATTCATCAATGTGTGCGTGTGTGTGTGTGTGTGGGTGTGTAGGTAGATCCTATGTAAACACTGCCAGAGGAACCCCCGCTCTCATATTGTGGCGGTGAACGCGGCCCCCATGCCACATGAGTGGCAGGGCTTCTACTCCTCGTTCATGGGGGTGTCGGCCATGCTGCCTGCGGGGGCCGCCGGGGAAATGATACTCACCCTCTCCCCGTCGGGTCCAGGAAGCCCGAAGAGCCCGGGGAGCCCTATGTGACCCTGGAGGAGGGGGGCAGCACAGGGGTCAGGGGTCAGAGGGGCGGGGGGGTGAGAGCTGTAGCACTGTGGTCTGTCTATCTGTCTGTCTGTCTTTATACACACTCACACAAAGTTCATTTTATCGTTTTTTGGACAATGTAACCAGGTTATGGTAACAGATGGTAATGACATGTAACAGATGGTAATGACAGACAGATGGTAATGACTGACAGATGGTAATGATAGACAGACGTAATGACAGATAGATGGTAATGACAGACAGATGATAATGACAGACAGATGATGTCCAACAGATAGTAATGACAGACAGATGGTAATGACAGAGAGATGATAATGACAGAGAGATGATGTCCGACAGATAGTAATGACAGACAGATGGTAATGACAGACAGATAGTAATGACAGACAGATGGTAATGATTTTTAGATGTATTGACAGACAGACAGATGGTAATGTCAGACGGTTGGTAATGACAGACAGATGGTAGTGATGGACAGATGACAATGACAGACAGATGATGTCCGACAGATAGTAATGAAAGACTGACGGTCAAGACAGACAGATGGTAATGACAGAGAGCTGATGACGGACAGATGGTTATGACGTATAGGTGGTAATGACAGACGGATGATAATGAGAGACAGATAGATGATCATCACAGACAGAAGCTATTGAGAGACAGATGGTAATGATGCACCGATTGCAATGACAGAGATGTTAACGCCAGAGAGATGGTAATGGCGACCCAAGCCTTGAGGTAAGTGTATATGCCCATGGACTGCATGGTGCTGGCTTCCACGATGTAGTCCAAGGGCACATACCCCCACGTCAGGGATGTCTGGAGACCTCGGAGCGTCTTCGGCGGTCCTGCTCCGTGGGAGGGTGAGGAGAGAGAGAGGGGGAGGCTAACGGGACAGCCTGGATTATGGAGGATGGCATTACAAGGCGGTACAATTTGTCACATCTCGCCCCCTTCAGTATTTCCCTCCCTGCCCATATTTCTCTCTGATTGGCCTCAATCACCTGAATTGTTTTTACCTGTCCCTCATTAACAAACCCCTCCTGTTTGATTTAGTCGGCATGTTTCCCTTCCACTGAACCAGTTCGTCTTTGTTCTTTGTATCAAGCGTCCCGGCATTCTCCGAGGGATATTTTCGGTTCCCAGTTTTCTGATTCCTGCCCATTTACTCCCGACAACATACTTTCTTCTCCCTGCCGTATTGTTTGCCTGATCTAAAACTGATTTTCCGTGTACCGACCTATCCGCTAGTAAATGATCCCTTTATGAGTTGTGCTTTTGAGTAGTATTTCCCCTTCTGCTCACCCAGCCGTAACACAATTCAAAGAGAATCTGTCCATTGCGGGGTGTTTCATCTCTTTGAGCAGCAGCAGAATGAGATGCAATTTGACAGCCGAGTTAGCAGATACAGCGGCAAGTGGACAATTTTACCAAAGCCTTGACCTCAAGGCTAGTTCAACACCCAGGGCTTCAGGAAACCTCAACCAGTCATCTGTCATTGTCATTAGAGAGTTAACTGGCCGGAGCGGTGGCGTTTACGACATTGCCCCTGTTTTATATGCCTGCTCTGATGCGGTCATTCGTTTACCATATGCCTCTGAGCCCATTGACAAATGTGTCAGTTCATCAGCAGGCTATAAGTACAGTAGCACATGTCTCTCCTGTGTTGCTTTTAGAGTAAAGCCCATGGAGGCTAGTGTGAATATTATGCTGACAATAACTTGGGTCATAGATATTCTTAATTGCGTGCAAAACAGTCCAGCATAGCAAATCACTCCAAACACATCCTTCGCTCATTCTATATCCTCCTGGATCAAACACAGTGCCTATACGATCAGCCCTCTGTCAGATAAACGATGGTGTTAGACTTAACCGGTACTTACCCTGCTTCCTTTAGGCCCCATCTTCCCTATTGGTCCGGGTAAACCCTGCAGGACACAGAGGGGCACAACGTCACCGTTTGAATGCTAGGAAGACGAGGATCTGGTTCAACAGTAGCTCAGGAGGTCGAGCGGGTTGGCTGCTAACCGGAAGGTTGATAGTTTGACCCCCTGGATCCTGCCCGCTGAGTGTCGAGGTGTCCAAGAGTAGGACACCTCACCCTGACTGCTCCTGACGAGCTGGCTGTTGCCTTGCGTGGCTGACACCGCCGTCGGTGTGTGAATATGTGCATGAATGGTTGTAAGTCGCTTTGGATAAAAGCTTCATTAAGATCCCCTAAATGTAAATGTAAATCTGTTGCAGTGAGGTCAAAAGCTGAAAGGTCTCGCTGGCGTACTCTCATCAGTCCAAACCCTTGGTGTGTTTAACGTACGAGCCGCGTCAACACAAAGGGAGCACGGCCGCATTAAAGGTCAAGACGAAAACAACAGGTCATGATCCTGCCCACGCCGTAGGGCCTAGTGAGTCCCGACACGCAGGCGATGGGGGCCTGCTACATCTCTCCACCGCACGCCACCGCAGCGCATCCCCAGGGTCAGAGACGGGTCATGCCGTGCCGGGGTTGGCCTCCGGCAGCAGTAAGGGTCAGCAGGTCAGGAGAACCGTGGCCCACGTCCCAAGCTGTCTTTAAATCTCCTCAAATTTTTCCATCCGGCATTTTCCTTTCCTTCGAGCTAAACCAACACAGACTTAGGGAGATGCAGGGATACACGAACTCGGTACAACCCTGCCGGTTGTTTATTTGTTCTGGGTTTCTTATTTTGTAACTTTCCAAATGGTATTCCCGGCGGCGGGGCTGAGCGGCGTGCCCTTTGCCTTAGCAGAGGACCAGGGGAGCTCAAACGTACCCGGGGGCTGCTGGCGTTAGTCACACAGTTATTACCTCCCCCCCTGTCCAGAGAGCGGGGGTAAACCCTGTGCCCTGGTGCTCGCCGGCTAGACCGGGAGCTGCCGCGAGACGGCCAGCAGGTGGTTTGCTATTGTTCCTTTCATCCTTGCCTTTGAGCTACGGCAGCCTGATTGTTAGTGTGCTAGTCTTCCTTCACTTCCAATAACCTTTAAGATGTTACTCCCGCAGGGCCTCCATCACACCTACTTCCGCTAGCAGGACTTGAGTCTGGCTCTGCAAGGGTTGACACTTTGTCTTGTCTTTCAATGTGTTTGCGGGTGCATGCATGCGTGGGTGTTTGCCTCTGTGCGCACACATGTGTGTGGCTGTCTTTGTGGATGCTTGTGCTTTTGTGTTGTACCTCTGTGTGGGAACAATGTGCAAACGCACGTGCGTGTGTGTCTGTCTTTACGTGTGTGTGTGTTTGATGTGCATGTTTGTGTGTGTGTTTGATGCTTGTGTTTTTGTGTGTATCCTGAACAACTAGCACAGCATCACTAGCTTTACTGCACCTGCCTGCCAGGATAACCTTTGGCCCCCGGGCTTCCAGGATCGCCCTGCTCGCCCTGAGTAGATAGGGAGAGAGAGAGAGAGAGAGAGAGAGGAAGATAGGGGAAAGAGAATAGGGAAACAGTAGCTGTGTTAAACATTTCCTCTGGTATATAAACGGATCAGAAAGCACTTGAGAGATGGATGAAGTGATGGATGAAAAGCAAGAAAAAAAACTGACAGCGAGAGAGAAATAATGACAGGAAGAGGAAAGAGTGAGTGAATGAAAGGACGAATACAAGAATGTGAAGAGAGTAAGACAGAAAATGGATGGTAGTGGATTTGGTCTTTTGAATGAAGCCCTTGTGCTTTAGTCCGTGGAGATGTTGTGTAACAGCTCACTGTTAAGGATCCCCGTGTTATCATATTTGACTCGCGCGGTTCTCCATGAGTCATGGCTTCCACGCAGGGGAAGAGTTTAATGAGACCGCTGACAGATTGTTCAGTACCATGCATAAAAAAGAAACACATCTGCTCATAATCTATTATTTATAGAGTTTATGAAAATCAGCAACATAATTATCAGAGGAATGCGAACGACGGAGACATGTTTGAGAAACCACTGAAGTCAGCACCCCAGGCAGCAGCACAGACCACAGACTGACAGCCGGGAGAGAGAACGTCAAACCGTTGCTAGCGTCGTGTCGACTGTACTATCCCGGTCGCTATGGCAACAGCGGCAGCAGCGGGTGTCACGCCGCAGTACCGCACAGTGAAAGCAGAAGAAGTCAGTTGTTTTTTTTTCCACGGTCAGAAACGCAGTACCAGCCGGAGACAGAAGGAGCAGACATGTTCCCTCCCTCCCTCCCCTCCGTCCCTCCCTCCCTCCCTCCCCTCCCTCCCTCCCTCCCTCCTTCGGCACATTCCTCCTGGCGATCTTACATGGGGCTGGCGTTGGGAAAGAATCCTGGAGACGGACCTCTTGGGACGGTCCAGACACTTTGGCCTACTTGTACCCCTGCCAAAACACCCCCCCTCCCCCACCCAACACACACAGACACACACACACATGTACACACACACACATGTACACACACATACACATGTACACACACACACACACACACACACACACACACACACACACACACACACACACACACACACACACACACACACACACACACACACACACACACACACACACACACACACACACACACACACACTGAACTACAATGTGCTGAGCTAGAATGCTTTCATCAGCAAACGTCCTCCCCTTTGGCCAGGCATCTCCTCCTCTTCTCCACTCTTCTCCTTCTCCTTCTCCTTCTTCTTCTTCTCTCTTCTCTTCTTCTTCTCCTTCTTCTTCTTCTTCTTCTTCTTCTTCTTCATCTCTTCTTCCTCTCTTCGCACTTTGAGTCTACCTCGTGTATGAAAAGTGCTATAGAAATAAAGTTACCTTGCCTTCTTCTTCATCTCTTATGCTTCTTCTTCCCCTCTTCTTCTTCATCATCTCGTCTTCGGCCTCTCTTCTTCTTCATCTTCATCTTCCTCTTCTTCATCTTCATCTTCTTCTTCTTCGTCCCTTCCTGTACTTTCTTCTGTGTCGGACACTTGATCTTCCTCTCTTGGGATCGGTGCATGTTTGGGCTGAACGATAAGGCAGACACAAGGGCTCTTGTGCGCGTCCACACGTGCATGTGGCTGACAAGCAGGTGGATGGAGGGCGCCACGTCCCCCACGTCGTGTGAAAGCGTTAGTCACGTGACTGTGGTAGTCATGTCACTTTGTTAGTCTTTTGAAAAAACAAGGAGATCAGGTCAACTCCACACACAGGGTCTGAGCTGGGGACCTGATGTCCCCGGTAAGTTCCACACATTTGAGGACGTTGGGTTCTCATTATAATATCTCAGGTGCTCAGGGACCTGCTCACTGTTCCCAGGTTTCCAACGCTGTATCGTGATGTGAAGTAGCTTTGAGTTTCTAGGTTTGTCCTGTTTGCTGCGGCTTCTGATAATCAACATGTAAGTTTGCACTGCAAATGTTGTCTTACCGTAGCATACTTTTCAACATTCCTCCCTATTTGTATTAAAATGTTGCTCTTTGAATGATGATCCCTCTGCTGTTGCATGAGATTTATTCCTTTGTAAAGATATATGAAAAGCCTCATGTTTGAACGGTGCTTTAATAAATAGACTTGCATTGGATATGCGAAGGTCACTGATTTGAGATACAAAAAGGCATGACTACTGTAATAAACCAGTAGCAGCAACACCTGATTTAGCCGGGGATGGCAACAGAATGTGAATACTACAGTACGTGACAATACCAAGCATGCTAAAGTTAAGTGAATACAAAGAGTACTTACCGGTTCGGCCGGAAGCCCAGGCACCCCCGGATGGCCTTTCTGTCCCTGAAACAGAGGATCAATAAAGGTTTTCAATAAAGACTGAATGAGACCGTCTTTCATCTAATTGAACCGTCTTTAATCTAGTCGAAAGGCAAACACATGCATTAGTATTCTCCTCCGGATCCCTGGAGAGAGATAATGGGAGAGAGAGCATTTGAACTACTGTAAACCACCTTTGAAACTACACGATTATATATTTCTTTAACATAAATAGTGCCAGCATATGCTCAGGAGCACCCCCTACAGGAAACAATCCGCCGGTGTCAGGACCACAGATGTTAAATATCACACTGTTGGGTTTCAGCCTGTTGCAGCCTAATGGGACATATGTTGTGCCTCATTATTTTTACAAAGGCAAATGGGTGATAAAATGGAGGATATAACATTATCTGAAGGGTCTCAACAGGTGTGCTGCAGACAGAGATGTGCTAATTAACATTACATAATGTCTTGCATACGGAGATAATGCTGCTGTCCTCGTTAAAGGGGTGCGATCTAACTTATTCATGAAGAGTTTCACTTATTCCTACTGCAAAGTGTGACCAACACGTTGGGACTTAGAGGTGTTGATGATGGTGTGCATGAATTATTGAAATATATGTCCCTCTTACGTATTTGTGTGATGTATGTTCTATGTATGTTCTTTATGCCATCTTAAACAGTGTGGATAATGTAAAGCATAAACACACAAGAGGTGTTAACCAGACTGATAATGTAGGTCATGAACAGGAGGTGTTAACCAGACTGATAATGTAGGTCATAAACAGGAGGTGTTAACCAGACTGATAATGTAGGTCATAAACAGGAGGTGTTAACCAGACTGATAATGTAGGTCATAAACAGGAGGTGTTAACCAGACTGATAATGTAGGTCATGAACAGGAGGTGTTAACCAGACTGATAATGTAGGTCATAAACAGGAGGTGTTAACCAGACTGATAATGTAGGACGTAGACACACAGGTGTTAACCAGACTGATAATGTAGGGTGTAAACAGACAGCTTACACCCGACATATAATCTATATAATTGAGGCGAAAAACAGAGATATAAAAACAAGGCTTAATTCACTGGTCAGCCTGTCTTGAGCAAGAAAAGATAACATTGTGTGTCCGAACCGTTGCATCTGCAGAAATATTTTTTTAATGAAACGACCTATCCAGGGATCCTCAAGGCAAAGGAAGGCGGGGGGGGGGGGGGGGGAATCCAAGAATGTGCTCACTGAATCGATTTGATTCACGGCTGCAACACTCGCGCACCCTAATGGCCCACCGAGCACCGCGACGTCCTCGGGTCTCTGTGGTACCATTAAGAAGACGGACGTGTTTGAATGAGCTCAACTCAACAGCTCGCTCCGGTCCAGGCAGTGCGATGGCATTCCAAGGAAGGCATATTGCTCACAGTCGATCCAAGGTGTTGGCTCCTTATTTAATAAAAGGCAGCTCCGGGCTTTGCCCGACATCAATAACGTTGTTCCAACGCGGCTATCTTTAAGGATCGGCCGTTTGAGAAACAAGCGGCAATTTAATCATCTCATTGTGTTGACGGGGCCGCGTTGCCTGGTTTAATGTGGCATCCATTCACAACAAACGCCGGCGGGGACTATGGATGGGCAACGCAACGCTTGCTCCACGGTGTTTAACCTCTAAGAGTTGTAAACGTCTGCCGTCAAACTCCTTGTAACCAGGCCTGCTTGTCAGCGTCGGCGAGACGCACCAAGGCCCGCTGGCACGCTCCGTGATGCAGAGGAGGGTGTCCGTGTAAACACACTAGGCCGCGGCTCAGGCGACACCGTGAGTGCTCTCCAGTTGCAGGCCGGCAGTATATACAGTGGGATTAGGATCTCCTTATAAGAATGCTGTTTCTCGTTGGGTGTAGTGGGGATTTACAGCTGGATTTAGAATGTAGTCCCAGCATGGAGAGGATCCAGTACAGGGCTCAATAAGGTCCAAGGCGTTAGTGAGGAAGAAGAAGTGAGTGAGGTAGCTGAACGACCCGACGAGAGTTCAATGGCTTCAGTATGTGGCGTCACTCAACTGTCAAGCCCACCACGATAAAGCTTGAGGGTTGGGGTTAGGGTGCATTACAAATGCCCAGCATTAAGAACCAAACCAATTGTATTGAGAAGAATAGTAAAGGCAGATAGTCTGCTCGCTTCAGACCATTAATTCAATCTCAAAGACAAAGTTGGGTTCTGTCAAACTTTGCTAACTTTATATTGCATCAGATTAAATCGACAATAGAGTTGGAGCTGTGGTCACAGACTGTGGCCGGGAGTGTGTGTGGACATTAGAAGGACTCCCTGAAGCCAGGACTGTTATTCCAAAGTGTATTGAGAGTTGCGCACAGAGGCCAAAGGATCCCTTTCCTTCTCAGCTGTCCTTCTTGGAAAAGACGATTATTTTCAACCCAGTATAAGTCACAATCTTGGCAATGCAGAACATTTACAGGCTTTCAGAGCTTGGACCAGGACAAACACTTGTCATTTGTTGTAATTCATTTTGATTACACAGTAACTGCAGAAACATCACAAAGTCCTCACTCTCCCACCCCACGCCTCTTCCTAACGTTTCCACATCCTGACACAAAAGTCTCGGAAAGCGATGAGTAAGGATATTTAACGTGTTGGGGAACGGAGGGAAGTGGAAATCTGGAGGGCTGCTGCTTCTACTAAACGGCTGAGTACTATTCCAGCGTACCATCATTCCCCTTGGCTGTGGAACCAGATCCCAGGTCCAACGCTGTAATGATCTCCACAGAGTTTTCAGAGTCGAACACACACCACCCACACACACACACACACACACACACACACACACACACACACACACACACACACACACACACACACACACACACACACACATATACACAGACACACACACACATGCACCCATGCACAAAGAGACACACAAACACACATGCACCCATTGAGGAACATACACACGCGCACACACAGATGCACACACATGCCCACACGCACCCATGCACAGACAGACACACACACAAACACATGCACACACGTGCACACACATACACACGCAACATTCGCATTACATGGTTTTCACGTTTCCCACAGTGAGTCAGTGTGGAAGGCTTTCTCTGGCCCGGGCCCAGGGCTACAGAACACAGCCCGCAGCAGTGGGGACACGAGTGGTTCTTACTGGACGCTCTGGACCAGACAGATGGAGCGCGGAAATCCTGGACCCCAGATCTGCCACAGCGCAGTTTATCGGTTAAAGTGAAACGCCAGAAAACAGGGACCGAAAGTGCTTCATCCAACGATTCTGGGCGTAGAGCGGGGGCATTAAAAGTATAGAATGAAAGAGGAAGATGACGTGAGGAGTGAGGTAACACAACTAACTGCGACTTACTACTGTCACCAAAACCTTATAGACCTACTGACACCAAAATCAACTGGACCTACTGACACCAAAACCAACTGGACCTACTGACACCAAAATCAACTGGACCTACTGACACCAAAATCAACTGGACCTACTGACATCAAAACCAACTGGACCTACTGACACCAAAATCAACTGGACCTACTGACATCAAAATCAACTGGACCTACTGACACCAAAGTCAACTGGACCTACTGACACCAAAACCTATTGGGACCTACTGACACCAAAACTATCTGTACCTACTTTACTACAAGACCTTTGGGACCTCCTTCCACCGACGCTGGTAGATGTGATCATTGCGGGAGGAAGAGGGGTCTAGTACCACTACTTAACCTCGGATGGTGGGCTGGCCCACAGCCAACAGGGGCCCTACCAGCGGACCCCAGCTGGAGGCCATATCAGCTCTTTCCCAGGCCTCTTTTTCCATGACTCACAGGGCCGGCAGCGGTCAACCAGGTTCTTTCCTCCTCTGTCCTTAATCCGGAGTCCCCCTCCCTGTTACTACAGTGAACAGAGGAACCTTAACTGTACCAGATGGTCTTCCACACTTGACCCTGTCTGACTGCATCACAGATCTGCGCCGCGGCCAAGCAATAGCTGAGCTCATGCATATGTGCCCTAAATAAAGCCAAGACCGGTTTCTTAAGAATCCCACTACTTTTCAGAACCTTTAGCTCTGACTTTACTCTTCTAAAGAATGTTTCCAGAGCTTTTAGGTCAATTTAACCCATACTTTACCCTTCTAAAGTTCGTTTTCAGTACTTTTTAGCAAATTGAACACATACTTTGCGCTTCTAAAGATTGTTTCCAGTAGTCTTTGTTAAATTAAATTCATATTTTACTCTTTACTCTTCTTGCTTGGATGAGAACTTTAGCACTGCTCATGGTGTCAACTTCTAGCATTGTCGTGTGCTTGTGTTTATTTGTTTGTGTGGTTGTTTGTGTGTGCACATTTGTGTGTGTATTTGTTTGTGTGTGTGTGTGTGTGTGCACATATGTGTTTGTATTTGTTTGTGCGTGTGTGTGTGTGCACACATATGTGTGTGTGGGGGCGTGTATTTCTTTGTGTGTCTGTGTGTGTTTGTGTGTTTGTGCGCATGCATGTTTACGTGTTTGCGTGGGCGCACATGCGCGCATGTGCGTTTCTTTGAGGGCAGTGTGCACGGTCAGCAGGAATGTGCAACACGTGCAAGCGGCGGTGAGATCCACCAAGGCTCTGTTTACCCCAGAAGACTTGTATGATTACTGTAATTGAATGGGGGGGAGATAGAAGAGGGGTCTGGGCCAAGGCCAGGAGAAGATCCACATCATCAGGGCCCCACAGAGAGCGGCCTGCTGCTAACTAACCACTCTGTGTGAGGAGGATGACTCGTCCCGTAATGACCCGGCTGTAAATACCTCAGCCCGCTGAATAAACAGTCCTGAATCAGCAGCAGCCTCCCCGAGCAGTCACCCATGGAGAGCAGCCCAGCGTTTACATACAGTCACAAACTCCAAAACTACGTTCAGGTTTTTTTTGGGGGGGGGGGCGCAAACAGAAAACTACGAAGGACTTTCGTAACCGATTTAACTTTTGTTCTTAAAACCAGGAGCCCCCCCCCCCCCCCCCCCTCTCACAGCTCTGTGATGTCACCGCTCAGCTATTCACGGAGTCTGTTGCCCCGGTTACAGAGAGCTCAGGTGTGATCCTCCAGTCAGACCGAGTCGGACCAGAACATCCCGGGACAGGAGAGAAAAGAGTCTGGCAGGACTCCCTGCGTCCGCAGACTATAAAGGGTGTTTAAGAATGTCTTGAGTGCGCCTGGCTTTAGGATGTACGAGTTGGATTTACCGTCCGCGTTCTGCGGCCTACTTAATCACTTCGATTCGCCTCGTGCTGCCGGTAGTGACCTCTGCTTCAACGGCGAGACACATAGGTAGCGTAAATTTCAGACGGGCGCTGGGATGGATTCTTGTTCATTTGATGTCCTACCTTTCGTCCGTCTTGGCCAGGCATTCCAGAGGGTCCAATTACACCGGGCTCTCCCTGCAATGAATCACCAGAGGACCTGTCAGATACCGTACACGTTAATGCTGAAGACTAAATTAATACCATGCATGATCTTAAGTCTGCATACTTTAGCGCCTTTGGGGGCAGGAGCGGGCGACAGTCCAGGATCTCCCTTATGTCCCTGAAATATAAAACAATAGTTAACTTAATATTAACAATTATCTCTTAATATGTAGACAGACAAACATCCAGAAAGAGAGACAGAGAGAGAGAGAAAGACAGTGAGACAGAGAGAGAGAGAGACAGTGAGACAGAGAGAGAGAGACAGTGAGACAGAGAGAGAGATGGATAGATATACAAACATCAGTAAATATATACATACATGCATACATACATACATACATACATACATACATACATACATACATACATACATACAAACATACATGCATGTATTCATGCATAAATCCAGATAGACAGAAAGACAGACAGACAATCACACATTCACACATACACATATACATACATACATACATACATACATACATACATACATACATACATACATACATACATACATACATACATACATACATACATACATACATACATACATACATACATACATACATACATACATACATACATACATACATACCTACTGTACATACATTAACACATACACACTTACATGCATGCATTCATGCATACATACTGACAAACAGACAGACAGACATGCAGACAGACAATCACACATTCACACATACATTCATACACACACACACACACACACACACACACACACACACACACACACACACACACACACACACACACACACACACACACACACACACACACACACACACACACACACACACACACACACACACAAACATATCTCCATCAATAAACATCTGTAATCTAGCATGCTACTGCATCCCTGATTTGCTTGCATGTTATCAAGTTGAGGAACCTTTTGGGAGGGGCTTTGACTGTATTTACACTGGAGAGCAGCGCATTTATGCCCTCCGACGTTCTGACTCACACCCCGCCACGAGGCCAAGGGGCAGGGCACGGCAGTGCACATACTTCTTCCTTATCGGGTAGTGGGGGATACGGGCTCAGCAGATTGCAGCAGCGGTGAGACATGTAGGTCCACTGTGCAAGGAGCAGCCAGGGAAGCAGCAGGAAGCGTCTCCCAGAGATAAGAGGATAGCGGAACAGGCGTGAGCTCTGTTCCGCTATCAGAGGGAAATCACTAGGATTGGCAACATAACAAAAGGAGGGGCGCGTCTCCCCAAGCCTGATGAGAGAGGACTGGTCACGGAGGAGAAGCTTGGGTCTGACCCGTTGTGTGCTCCGCTCTGGTTCCCCCCCCCCGGGAGCGAGATGACACGTCTGCCCATTCTGATATACGTTCCTTAACCTTCCTTTCTTAACCTGTGCACCAAGATCCGTTTTTGTAAAGGTTTAGGTCAAATTCAGCCTCTTTCTGTTGGCCTGTGCAGCCCTGTGTGATGGATGATGCAAGTTGGCCGAAACAATGAATGAATGAATGAATAAAAAATGTTGAGCTTTTGATTTTATGATCTAATATGTGTGAGAACAATGAAGGATGTGTTGCACTGTGCATAGTATGAGCTGGTACTTTTCTCGGCGTACCGCCCCACTAACTTTTATTAAATACGATTGCGACGCCGTACCAATTTATTATACAAATTACAGTTTGGCTGTGGAGACAAAGCCGGCATTGTGGGTAAACTTTGTGTAACCCAGCAATTAATTTTCAGGCTACACTCACTCAGACCTGCCTTCCAAACATCGGGTTGGCTTCAGACGTGAAACATTAAGGTAGATGACAATCAAGGCCTTCTTCTTCTTCTACTACTTCCTGAGTTTTCTGCAGACAAGCGCTACTTAACCGAGACCGGCACACCTCAACAATGGCTCCCATTTTCATCAGGAGATTACAGTTTGGGATGTAATAACTGTGATAGTCGCACATTACGGAGCTAAAGACTGGCCTTCAGCCTTCTACAGTTTCAACCTTAAAGACTTTTAGATGAAAAACAAAGTAAATGTCAATCGACCCTCTTGGGGGTGTTCGGTAAAGTGCACTTCAATATAATGTTTTTTCAGTTTTAAGTCAGAAACTAAGCCACTTTCTCTTCAGCACAGACTGTCTAACATTACATCAATACTGATTTCAAATTAATGAATTTTGTAGTTATTATTCTACAAATATTGATTTGTATTACCTCTGAGGGAGAAACGCTCTGTATATGAATATTACCGTTGGCGGTAAGAAGCCCATCATATAATGAGGAATCTATTCTTAATTTAGACTTACTTACTGCAATTTATACCATAGCATTGTTAAATATTTGATCTGATCCCATTGGTCAATAACGTTTCAATGGTGTGCATTATTTTTCAATACAGGAAAGCCTCTGCCTTTTTACAGATGAAAACATTATAGCTTAATGTACCTTAATGTACCTCTATGTAACTAGGTATACCTCAATGCAACTGAATGTGCCTAGATTTACCTCAATGCACCTTAATGGACCTAAGTGTAGATAAATGTACCTAAGTGTACCTAAGTGTACCTTAATGTACCTAAATGGACCTTAAGTGTACCAAAGTGTAGCTAAGTTGACCTAAAGGTACCTAAGTGTTCCTAA
>OLKM01001276.1:40610-83110 GCA_900291075.1 Melanogrammus aeglefinus | reverse complement strand
ACCCTTGGGGGGGGTCGAGGGGGAGCGATAGAGATAGAGATAGGTGAGTTCCAAGAATGAACAAGGGAAGAAGGACACGGAATGGGGGAGTCAGGGCGATGACTCACGATCTCCGTCCGAGCGTGGGAGGAAGTGAGACTCCCTTCATCTCATCTAAAGAGGCCTGACACCACACACACACACACACACACACACACACACACATGCTCACACACACAAACTCTCAATCACACACGCTCACACGCACACCACACACACACACGCGCTCTCAAACACACACATGCTTACAAACACAAACACACACACATGTGCGCTCACACACACATAATCACACATGCACACACACACACCCACACACATCCTCACACACACACATGCTCGCACACACAAACACACACACACGCTCACACACACAAATACGCACACCCGCACACGCACGCACACACACACACACACACACACACACACACACACACATGGATAGGATACACGTGGATAGGGGTGCCTACCACAGTCTACCGCATAGAAAAGACACCGATGGTGTTGAGATGGGGGCTTCATTCCACCCAATAGGACACCCTCCTTCTAAGAGAGGCGGGACTAGGCTCCCAGTGCGGTGGTCCCAGACAGAGAGGGGGGGGCTCTCTCCCCAAACCACTGAGAGACGCTGCATGGGCTATAAGGAATGAAGACTGATGGACCTGTTAAGACAAAGATCCAGAGGTCTCCAACGTACCCCCCGTGGCCCTTGGCCCTTAGGGGTCCTCCCTGGGTACCAAGAGGGCGTTCTGAGAGTTGAAGTGCGCTGCCAGCAGACCCACTCAATAAAACATGTGTTGAGGAGTACGGTCGTAGAAGCACGCATGCCTTCACAAGCCTTTATTGGGATCAGAAAAGAGAAAAGCTTGTGTAGGCCGGCGTCCAACTCCCAAACCGAGATATGTTTTATAGATAAGCAGTTATTATTTGTTTAGTTTTCCTTGTATTTTCAACCAAGGAAACCAAACAATTACGGGTGCTTCCGTTTGCTCTGAATAATGGGAGGAATTAACGCCTCCTCTGATAGCAATCTGAGGGCTGTTAGCTCCAGATTTCCAGTAACCCACTAACCTCCTAGCCAACTAACCTCCTACCTGCTAGCCTCCTAGCCCTCTAAGCCTCCTAGCCTTCTAAGCCTCCTAGCCTCTTAGCCCGCTAGCCTCCTAGCCCTCTAACCTCCTAGCCTTCTGGCCTCCTAGCCTGCTAAGCCTCCTATTCTACTAGCCTCCTAGCCAGCTAACCTTCTAACCTGCTAGTCTCCTAGCCCACTAGCCTTCTAGCCCACTAGCCTCCTGCCTGTTAGCCTCTCAGCCCGCTTAGCCTCGTAGCCCGCTAGCCTCCTAACCTTCTAGCCTGCTAGCCTCTTATCCTCCGAGCCCCCTTGCCTCCTAGCCCTCTAACCTCCTTGCCTCCTAGCCTGCTAGCCTCCTAGCCTGTGCTCTGCAGGAGCGTCCCAGGACTGACGCCTGGGGAGGCGGTGCGCTGGTGAGGGTGGCCGCTGAGCCCCAGACAAGGTCTTAAAGGCCTTTAATAAGATGGGGACAAAGCCTCCTTTCTTCCTCCTTTAAAGAGATTAGGTTCCCACAGTTCAGCTCTGGGCGGCCAGACCACTAGCAGCAGGCTCACGGGTACTGGCAGGTAGACACACACACATACACACAAAACACAATCAGAGGCATGAATACACGCACACACACAGCGACAATCACAAGCACGCACAATCCCAGGCACGCATTCACACGCAAACCACACCACGCACGTCAATCACAAGCACGCACACACACACATGATCAAACGCGCGGCACACACACAGCACACACAGACACACACACACAGCACTCGATGACACACAATCACACACACACACACACACACACACACACACACACACACACACACACACACACACACACACACACACACACACACACACACACACACACACACACACACACACATTCGGCTCAAATTCAGAAGGCACGGGATCTGAGGACAGAAGGGGGCTATCTCTGACTTCCTGCTAGTGGGTCTCAGTTCCTTTGTCCTTAGTCCTCAGAAGACGCTTCACGATCATTTTGATCACTGGTGGACGAGTCCCCCTACCCCATCGCACTCCAGACTGCCCCGTCTCACTCCAGACTGCCCCGTCTCACTCCATACTACCCCATCGCACTCCAGACTGCCCCGTCTCACTCCATACTACCCCATCGCACTCCAGACTGCCCCGTCTCACTCCATACTACCCCATCGCACTCCAGACTGCCCCGTCTCACTCCATACTACCCCATCGCACTCCATACTATCCCATCTCACTCCATACTACCCCATCGCACTCCAGACTGCCCCGTCTCACTCCATACTACCCCATCGCACTCCAGACTGCCCCGTCTCACTCCATACTACCCCATCGCACTCCAGACTGCCCCATCTCACTCCAGACTACCCCATCTCACTCCTGACTGCCCGTCTCACTCCATACTCACCACTCCATACTGCCCCATCTCACTCCATACTACCCCATCGCACTCCAGACTGCCCCATCTCACTCCAGACTACCCCATCTCACTCCTGACTGCCCCGTCTCACTCCATACTACCCCATCTCACTCCATACTGCCCCATCTCACTCCAGACTATCCCATCTCACTCCATACTATCCCATCGCACTCCATACTACCCCATCTCACTCCATACTATCCCATCGCACTCCAGACTGCCCCGTCTCACTCCAGACTGCCCCGTCTCACTCCATACTATCCCATCTCACTCCATTCTATCCCATCTCACTCCATTCTATCCCTACTCATAGGTAGCAGGTATATTTCATCCTGAAGTTAACAGCCATCTCTCCACAGAGTCCTTTGCTTATATATAAAAAACGAACTTATAAATAGCCTTAGAATAACTTCAAACTACCTTTAAAACAACACCTGCTACACCCTGGTCGGCCCGGCCAGAAAACGTGGTCTCAGTGGGCTGCAGAGCCCCGAGAGGAGAAACCGGAGCAGAAGAAACACTGGCAGCATTCATAGGAGAGAGTGCTGCTGCACTGGAATAGCACTGAGCTAATCCAGCAGAATGTTATTCCTTGGGTTAGCCGCACAGACTGCCTACACTCTTGGAGAGTTTTCATTAAGTCATCGATCCTCATTACTCCACTGCTCCCACAGGGCGAGTAGCGTCATTTCTGGGACGCTCAGGGACGTGCTGTCATAACATCGCGACCGCTGGAAATATCATAAAATGTTATGAATGTTAAGAATCGAATATTGAATTGCTTGTGTGTTCAGTCCGCTGTTTTCAACAGTGCATTGAGAATGTATGGTTGTACTACTGTGTTGTGGGGCATGACAGTGCTTGTAAAGGTCATATTAAAGAAGCAAAAGAAGGAATCATAGACAGGGGTCTGAATATAAAGACTACTGTCTGATGGTTATCCTAGCAGCCGATTATTATAGCAGCCTTCTGAATATAAGCTTGGGTTCTGAGGTTCTCGCTATGTTAATCTCTCCGTACTTTGCAAACTGATACGTAAAATGCAATTCATTCTCCTTCTAATTATTATTATTACGAGAAGAACGAAGCAGAGTTTGCGTAGTTTAAGCGATGGGTGCACGGTTACATATGAATTGAAACATATAATATGGTTTCATTCAAACACAGCTAGCAACTGCATAGGGTGTAGGGTGTACGTTTCTGCAGTCACCAGAGAAGGTGAAAATGTACGTCAACATTTTTCTTGCAGAAATTAAAACAAGGGCTTTGCACTATTGAACTGTACTCTGGTAGCAAAGTTAGTTTGAGCAGTCATTATAATGGATTTACAATACATAACGTACCATTTCTTCATTATCCAATGTAACCAGTAGATGATGAGGAATATGCACTCTCCCAATGGATTTACAATACATAACAAAACATTTCTTTATTATCCATTGTAACCAGTAGATATATCCAAACTCTCACTCGACTAAAATAGCTCTTGGCAGTGGGAAACACCTATTTTCAGTTCAGACTACTTTAGATACGACTAATGAGGTTGGCCTGCACATGTTGTGGTTGGAACACAGCGGGTCCGCGGCCGTACGAATACAAATGGATGCTTTGGACAACAGAGACGTGTCGGTGATAAAACGTGGAGGACGGATTTACCCGAGGTCCTCTCTTGCCTGGCTGGCCCGGGATCCCTGGAGGGCCCTCCTGTCCCTACAAGGCAAAGATTGAAGAAGGGACGGATTAGTGAACGGCGCGCTTCAAACTGAATGATTTCTACTGTTGCAGGCTTTAGACGGTTATGAGGTTTCCATGAACAAAATACAGGAAATTTCCAGAGAGTTGCAAATAAAACCATTGATCTGGGTAATATACCCAAGCAGGAACTCTTAAGAGAAGGCATTCTGCCCCGTGGCGGTTAGTCCAGATTAGTAATGAGCCATCAGACTCAATATAATATCGGCAGCTGGCATTAGGTTGTTCTCTTTCTAATCCAGCACAGCCCGCTCCCTCTGGAACGCGTCGACATCTTTGTTCCTCCACAGGCAGACTAGCCGAGCCGGCAGGGATGTCAGAATGGATTGAAATTAGAATGATTAACGTCAGCTAGTTTTAAGAACAAATTCGTACATTGCATGAATTAGCAAAAGCTCTGTGATCGTGATATTCAGCTCCTGGGCTGGGGAACGAGAACAAGAGCTGAATCTCATTTGCACTCGCAGCAGAAATGAACTTATTTCATGACTGTAACTTATTTCAATGGGGTACTGGACGCAATGTGATCGAATCAAGAGACCAAATAGGGAATAGTGTTCTAGCGTGTGACTTTCAGAGATTCATTAAGGAAACACTTACAGAGGGAATCTTTACTTTAATCAGGATAATTTCAGAAGAAAATATTCAAATTGCTAATATGCAATTTTAAGCCTTCTTGTTTTTTGTTTTGTTTTTATATTGTATTTGTGTACAGCACTTTGGTCAACTACTGTTGTTTTAAAATGTGCTATAAAAGTAAACTTGACTTGACTCGACTTGACTTGACTTAAGTGCGAAGCCAGAGAGGCAATCATCATGAATTCAGCTAGAAGTCCTAGCATCAAACACAGACATGAATGGAGTAAATGGAGGCACAGCTCTTCTACAGTGGAAGAGGGTCAGGTCTTCAGTGGCTCATAAAAGAGAATCTCATGGGAATCAGCAGAAGGATTTGAATGGACTGAATGTTGTAATGTTAGTAAACAAGCTTTTTCTGCTCCTGAGGTGGGGAGATTCTGGTGCAATCTGGCACAAAAAAACACATTCAACATTTACTATTTCATAAAGAAAGATCTTTGTTTAGCCGGCGACCAGATGTCTTTGACGAAAATAAAGATTGATGGTCAACCACTATACTGAAATTTGGATAATGTTACTGTTGATTAAACTATACAGTAAAGGTACGGATCAGATCAGCATTTACTCTTAGCAGAAGAAATTTTAAGAATCAAATTTATCCCTTGTCAAAACTGTGCTTCCTAAACTACCACCATAACCAAATATTGTCCTGAATTACTTCGCGTAAATGACATCGCATAACACAAACCCACAAAAAGATGCATCATTTCTTTCCCTGAACGAATGTCTGAGCCAATTGGCGACCATACACAGAGCTGAGAGTTGTCGCACTGCAACAGAAAGCCCTACTAGAGCTGTTCATTTAATGACTGAATAAAAGTCTTGGATAGTGCATTTCACCAATGGGAAATTAGGATATTGTTACCAACTTTTGTTACCTGAACGATGTTGGATCATTAAGAGCTACAGAAGTATACGGATCATTACTTGATATAAATAGAGACCATTTAGAGGGATATTTCTTTGAATACGACATTACTTTCAGCAACTGATCTAATATCGGCTATCTTGAAACGCCAAAATTTGACATCAAAGTGGTGCAATAAAGTTAGCACTAATTGTTTTTTTACCAGACCAAAGCATTTAAACGTTATTCAAGCACACACGTATATCTTATTAAACATTATAATAGTCCAATAGTAGTTAAGAAGCCGTTAAACATTGCATTGACTCATGTAGTTAACATTGGGATAATTTAGCCATCCAAAATGAGATCTTTATGGGACAGTGTCAGACATTTTGTGAAAGCATCGCACCTGGGGTTCCACCATTTATGTTCATACGTCATTCTGTACTCAATATCTTAATATTCTGTTGATATTTACTGGTCCTTGTTTTAGTCGACTGAGCGAAAACTCAAGTCGATCCTTTTTTCAGTGGTGATTTATTTTAGGGGGTTGACCATTTTTTGAACATAAACATCCACTAGCAGGAATCTCCCTCCCTCCAGCCGTCAGTCAGAACTTGGCAACCTCCCTGACTCTGGCCATCGCCATCAGACTGCTGAAGAAACAACATCACACCACACTGAGTACCAAATGGTAGCACCGTTCAAAATAGACTGCAAGCCTCTCCCTACTAGACCGTAAAGTGGGTCCACCTAAGGCAAACTATTTATTCTATAAAATAAAGCATTTGAGGATTCATCGTCTGGTGTCTCTCTCAAGCTTCTAAAGACCACACAGAGAGGTGCCAAATGGGGCATGTGATGTCAGCGCTCTTTAGAGGGGCTTTACATTTTAAACCTCAAAGTCAAATCTGCAGGCTAACAGCAAGCTGATATTCTTCAAAACACCATGAATAAGGGGATTAACCAAATACATGTTTTTCTTCAAACCTGCTGCCACTGCCAATAAAAGAGTTGATGAGGCAAATAATAGCAGGATCATCACTGTGTAGCCTCGGCCGCAAGATGATTCTCAATTATAATGCATAGACATTTCAGTTCTGTTTTGCATTGTTTTGGTTCTGACGGAGAACTCACCGCTGGTCCTGGTTCTCCCTTTAGTCCAGGTGGTCCCGCCAGTAGAGAGAATTGGGTCGGGTCCAAGTCAAATATTTGGAAGCCATCTGTTGCAGCTGGGGTGACCGGGATAAGCACAGTAGGTTTAACATCCGGTGTCTTGGTCACTCTTGGATGGAGTTTCTTTGGGGCCATTGTAATCAGCTGCCTCTGGTAGAGTAGGTAGGTGTTTGAAGAGGATCTCAGTTTGGCCGCTGCAGTGGTCCGTGGAACAGATTTGATCTCCGGTGGCTTCGAGAAGGCAGCTGAAGGCGTGCTGTTGACGGAGGGTTTGGGCCTTTTAATATCTCCTTCTGCCAGCTTTCTGCTCAGCCTGCCAGGCGGTGTTGACTGGGGGACTGTTGGGTTGCTTGTACCGGTCTGCAGAGACAGGGTGATGGCGTCGCTCCCCGACTTGAGCGGACGGGCCGACCCTCGGTGTACCGGAGCTGAGACAGACGTAGTCCTGTGCACCGGAGAGGCATGTGTTGGAAGCACTGTTTTGTGAAACATGGATGATCTCTGAGTGGGCTGGAGGAATCCGGCCCTTCTATTTTCCTCAGGCCAGCCCAGAGTGGCTCTATGGGCCTTTTTCGTAAGCTCGGTCAACGACCTTGGAGTCATTTGGGTAACAGTAATGTTTAGCTCCTGGGGCAGAAGAGGTAGTAGAGGCTGGAGAGCGGGCCGATAGGAGTCGGCCTCCCGGCATTGTGTCTTAATGTAATCACAATAGTTATGAGCCGCCTGAGCGGACGGATAAATGTCAAACTGACAGATGGCGCCTTCGAACGGCACTGAGTTCTGGTTCATTTTGCCCAAAACGAAGGAGCCCTCTGGGTCCAGGCTCTCCTCCTTGCTCAAAGGCAGATCCGTCTGGGCGGTCTGGTTCCCACACAACGTGTACAGAAACACCCGCTGTCCCTGGATGTCCAGCGCCAGGCTGTGCCAGAGTCCGTCGTGGACGTTGTAGTCCAGGCTCACAGAGTTCCTCTGGCCCACGTGCACCAGCACCTTCCCCGGGGCCAGCTCCACCCCCAGCTGCAGCTTCTTCTTCCTCGACAGGACGCTGAAGACGAAGGCGCTGTTGACGCGATGGGCGGAGAGGCTGAGAATCACGGAGAGGTTGGTGGAGGTGTAGGAGGCGGGCAGGACTGTGCGAAGAGGCACCTGGACCCGCGCCCGCTGGGTGAGGATGGCACCCGATTTGACCACGATGACGCCGTTGGGGACGGAGCGCGATCCACCGGCCCCACGCTGACCGGAAAGTCCCAGTCGCTGGAGCACGTCCACATCTGCAGAGGGACAGCACAACCATGACCTGTTAAACGCTGTGATGCTGTGGAACAATGCACCGATGTTTACCCCCCTGCAGTAGTCACCACCTCACAAGAAGAGACTAACAATGTCTTCTCTTAGGCTTGAGACTGCTTAATGCCTGAAAGCCTCTCTTAGATAGCACAACATGAAGTTAGTCACGGGATAGTTAAGGTTTGTTTATGGTTGGAAAACGTTTGAGCACGCAAAGGTTGAGAATGGATTGTGTTACACAAGCGGTTCATCGGGCTGGATTGTAAATGGCCTCATCAAGATTTGGCAGTGCTTTGTCTTGCGTGTTATCTGACTTGAATCTGTGTCTGGTACCTGTATTGTTTTTATACTCTGTAATGGGCCATGCGTGTGTTTTATTAACGATGTTTTCCCTGGCTCGCCGTTCCACTATAGCGCCTCTATCTATGAGCAACGTAATCAAACCTCTTGTCTTTATTTTAGATTGAACAGATGAGATATCCATTGTGGACTCAAAAGGCGCAAACGTATGTCAGGACGGTAACGTACAGCGTCTAATGGATATTATGTTAAGGACGCCATGTAATAAAGAGATTCCACTGTGGCTATACATCAACACCAATCCAGTGATAGCAGGTCATATAAGAATGTGTTCTCATCGTCCCGGGGACAGACGGGATCCCTGCAGAAGGCTGCCGGCAATATTTGAAAGATGTGTATTTCTAGAATCGACTAAAACAAACAATCTCCCGGTGCATGTAAATGGTGAGTCTGCATTGATGGATGACCGCTAAAACAGAAAGCTTGGACTACAGCGTATGAAATCAAACTCAAAATTGCTCAAATAAACGGTCAAACTATAGAATAATATAATGCACACTTGTTGTATATTATTGATATTGTCTTCAATATCAAACACACACATACATAAAACATACACATATACACTCTTCACCAACAGCACCAGGTCAACCTGCAGACCAGCTGTAGCTAGGCCTGAAATCAGTGGATACTATAGAGTACAACTTCAGCTTGACCACGTGGTCAAAGTCTTAAACTGGGTCATCCACTTAAACAATGGCCTCCCAGGGGCCAGCCCTCAACTCCATGTAAAACTTAATCTATCACGTCAGTTGCATAAACACGACGTTAAGCAGTGCCTAAGAAGTTCAATCTGGTTTGGGTTTGAGGGAAAAGTGTGCACTGTAAATGTTTCCATGAGACTAGGAGGTACAGACACCAGCCATCAGTGATGTTATAAAAGAGCTTTGTAATTAGTGAGGTAATGGCGGAAGAAGTTACGAACAAAAGTCTAACAAATGGCAATCAGTGATATGGTCTTGTTGTTTCTGACATCTCTGGCATTCCATAGTAAAGAGTATATGTGTGTGTTGCGTGGAATGACATTCAGGGGAATCCTTCGTTTACATTTATATTTAGGACGCTTAGCAGACGCTTTTATGTAAAGCGCATTACAATAAGTACATTTGTCAGAAGAAAGAGAAACAACAATATATCGCTGTCGGTATAGTAAAGATGTTCATAGAACAGTTGTTAGGTTAAACCATTCCCTGAATACAACAAAGACAGCTAGGATAAGATGCTACACGATGCTAAGTACTATTTTAAGTGCAAGGACATACACCATACAGTAAGTCCGCAAGAGGGTTTTGGGGGTTGGGGGGTAAGGCTGCGCAGAGTCACATTTTGAAAGGAGTCGTGCGGAGAGACAGCGGGCTGACTCTATGCTGCAGCAGACGAAATATAAAAACAACAAATAAAGCCATGTTATTTAGGGGGACGTCCAGGGGGGACGTGCATTAGGCCCCGGTCCAGGAGTACCGGCAGACGGGGGAGCCGCCGCCGGCTCCGAGACCTGCTATCATTCTTAAGACATGAGTAAACAAGCTGCAGCCCACTTTCAGAGCACAAACATCAGAGGAGGACCACTGGCGGAAGTGTGCAGCGGGCCGGGGGGGAGGAGGGGGAGGAGGGGGAGGAGGGGGAGGAACGCTGGGTTCACCCGGGTCACGGTAAATCTCGACTTCCCCGAGTATGTGCCTGTGCAGAAACAGAGTGGGGCCGTGTTTTGGAGGGGGGCCTTTCAGCCGCTTAGCCGTCCTGACCCACTACAGCGCCAGCGTGTTCTCGTCGGCGCACCCTCGGTCACCAGGCATCCACACACGGACACACAGACTAACGGACACACGGACTTACCTTGGGCCTGCGCTGACCTCAGGGAGCAGCTGAGACACAGGATGGTCCAGAGAATCAGCACCCTCCTGTTGGGGGGAGAGAGAGGAGACCGCTTAGAACTGGTCGTTCAGGGCAAGTGAGAGGGGGGGAGAGAGAGAGAGAGAGAGAGAGAAGGAGAGAGAGAGAGAGAGAGAGAGAGAGAGAGAGAGAGAGAGAGAGAGAGAGAGAGAGAGAGAGAGAGAGAGAGAGAGAGAGAGAGAGAGAGAGAGAGAGAGAGACAGAGAGACAGACAGACAGACAGACAGACAGACAGACAGACAGACAGACAGACAGACAGACAGACAGACAGACAGACAGACACAGAGACAGACAGACAGACAGACAGAGAGGAAGTGTAAGAGAGAGAGAGAGAGAGAGAGAGAGAGAGAGAGAGAGAGAGAGAGAGAGAGAGAGAGAGAGAGAGAGAGAGAGACAGACAGACAGACAGACAGACAGAGAGAGAGGGGGAGTGTGAGAAAGAGAGAGAGAGAGAGAGCGAGAGAGAGAGAGAGGGGGGGGGAGGGAGTGTGTGAGAGAGAGACAGACAGACAGACAGACAGACAGACAGACAGACAGACAGACAGACAGACAGACAGACAGACAGACAGACAGACAGACAGACAGACAGACAGACAGAGAGAGGGGGAGTGTGTGAGAGAGAGAGAGAGAGAGAGAACACGCCCAGGTGCTTTAGAGACGTCGCCCCCCCCTTCACCGATAATGATATTGATATCATCTATATACATATGATACTATATACATTGCATAAGATTATACTATCTGTGACTTATTCAGCACCTCTTGAATGAACCCTGTGACTGGTGACGGTACTACATGATGTACAGCAGAGAGAGAGGCAGCCCTCCTATTGCTGGGAGTACAGCCTCTACAGCCTCTGCTGCTAGCCCTACTTTTAATAAGCAGTTTATCATGAGCTAAGTTTATTATCGTACGCCCAGACCATAGTCGCTCTGGGGAGGCGTGCAGGGGGGGGGCAGAGATCTTCTAAAAGGCCAAATTACATCATCGTAAAACACTTTGCCCCCCCCCCCCCCCTTCCATTTTATGCATCCTTATTTATTACTATGTGTGTGAAGAACATTCAGGCCCGGCCTGATCACGTGAACCCAAACCACTGCCTCTGATGCTATTAAAGGACCCAATCTCAGACAGTCTCCATCGTACTCCAAACCAGAGACAGGCTGTGCCTCATTGTGAGTGCGCCGCGGGGAGCGCGTATGTCATCACGTCAGCAACACCAGCGGGTGACCGGCGCCGGACACGGGCCAGCCAGCTTTGGCCCGCGGTCACGGACGCCACGCCGGGAGGAAACCCAGAACATCCGGTCGTTACCGCTTCCGCAGCGTGGCCCCACAGTGACCCACCCAGCACTGGACCCGTGCCAGGGACAGCAGCCTTCAGATGGATTCACCGGCACCCAGAAACACCAGGCGGCCGTTAGCCACACTGGGATGTCCCCACCACAGACACTTCTGCATCCATTCAACACTTGCTGGGACCCGGGCTTCTCGTAGGCAGGGCTACTCATCTAGCAGTCCCCAGCTCCACTCTGTGATTCAAACGGGAGAGGAAGGGGCAGGAAGGGGCAGGAAGGGGCAGGAAGGGGCAGGAAGGGGCGGGCCTCCCAGACCCAGTGATGACCACATGTCCCATTTATCATGCAACATCTTGACTTGCAGTTCATCCCCCCCCGCTGGGAGAAGCGGCTGAGTGACTGTGAGCGTGTAGTTGTACGCACAGTAGGCGTCACCAGAGCGAAGAGGGGAGGAGAGAGAGGGACCGGGACGATGTCTCCTCCCCTCATACAAGCTCAGCAGATCGCTCACGGATCTGGAGGCTCACGGGGAGACGAGCAGCGAAACTATGTTGCACTCCACAGACTTTCTCCAGAGGAATAATGAGCCCATACATCAGAATTGTATAAGTAGACAATGACTAAACAAAACTATGGAAGAACATTCGAATTGTCAAGATTATATATTTGATCTTTGTTATATATTTTTATGTCCTGCGTAAAATGGAAAACATTACCTATTTTTAAAAAAAAAAACACCACAATGATACTGAAATATTACCACATGCGAAGCCTATTTATTTAGTTAAATGCTTTAGGCCTATACGTGCATCCACTATATAGCATCTTGCAAATTAGCACACAACTGTCATACTACAGAATTAATAATGAATTGGTTGTATGTGGTTGTATCAGTAAGTAATGCCAACAACTCACAACTGAATTACAAAAGTGCAAAGCTATAAGTTTGCAAAATGAAGCCTGAACAACTCACCCCCCTACTCCAGCTGTTTTGAGTTTGGAGTACGGGGCATTGTCCGTCTCCATAGCGGTTACTTCATTCTTCCTTGCGAGTTTGTACTATAGTCCAGACGTGGCAGATAAACGCAATAATTTTCCATCCCAAGTGTTCCTCCGGATACCGCAATAGGTTTGCAATGACACGTAGTACATTCAAATGAAACAACTCATTCTAAACTCATCGCTTCTTTCATAGTTTCTTCTGTCAGCTGTCCATGAGTGTCATCGGAGTGTATCGCACGCTGGAGAACTCCACCGCGTAAAGCGCGTTTCTTTTACGCGCGTTTGGTTTCCGCGCGTCTTGGAGATACGCTCTGTGTTAGCAGCAGTCCGCTGTGTTGTGAGAAGTCCGGTGTCAAGAGAAGTCCAATGAGCAGTCCGGTCGCTTACACTTGAGCGCCGAGTATGCGGACTTGTGAAAATGAAAGTTATTGGAGAGTGAGGGATCCTTGAGTCTGTGGAAGGGGGGGAACACCTCCCTCTGTCGCCCTCAGCTCACATCGAGGAATAGAAATCTTGAACTGGGGGGGGGGGGGGGGGCTTTCATTGAAACTGTTTTCTCAAACCATCATTATGTGGGTCTACTAATAGACACGGAGACAAAGGCATTCCACACGACTTGTATTGAGGATTTGCGTGGGATTAGCCCTTTCCCACTCAAATGAGGAGAATTACAAATTGGGTTCCTTCACTTTAATGTAAATATGGGGTTTAAGTGTTTTTTTTACCACAAATAATCAAATTAATTGTTTACCCTACAGGGTAAACATTTCACAAATTTGTGAATTCCCCTGACTCATTCCCTGGCCTGTGAGCACAAGGTCTTGGAAGACTAGGTCTATTTGAGGACTCTCCACTTCCGCTCCTGGCTAACTCGGAGCGGGCTTGGAGGGCTGCATGGTGTTACTGTGCACACTGTCGTGTGCTGTGAAATTCCTCCGTCAAAGAAAGTCTTCATTGGCCCGCCTTCAGCAAACACGCTACGACAGTGTCCAGGGGAGACCCAACAGAGCCCTGATTCAGGCCCTGCAACAAGATCCCTCCGGCTCACACAGAGAGCCTCACAGTTCCCCGTCCCCTGGCCACAGCGCCTTGAAAGAGCTCTTCCCATGTACCTGTCGGAGCTCTGTCGGATGTTAGCTTTTGTTACCGTGCGTTCTTATTCGACACAAGGGAAGCAATGTGTGCACAGGCCCCGGGAAGCGTGCACATGATCTGTGTGTCAGGCCTGATAGCTGAGAGCCAGCATCGGCACCGTCTGCAACATGATGTTTGGGCCGTGGTGATTACTCCCATTTGAAGACGGGATTCCGAGCCAGAAGTGAGAAGTAGTGCGACTCTGTAACATTCCTGAGCAGCAGCACTTCCAGCTCAACTTTAGCGGCTAAACTAACAGTAACCAACCAACACTGCCTGCTAAACCTTAGCTGCTAAACTAATACTAACTGAGACTGCAAACACTGCCAACTATACTTTAGTTGCTTAAGTAATACTAACTAAGACTGCTGACACTCCCTGCTGAACTTTAACTGCTAGAACCTTACATTAGTTAACTAACACTGTCTGCTAAAATGTAGTTGGTAAAATAATACTCACTAAGACTGGTAACACTGCCTACTAAACTTAACACTTAATACTAAACTTAAGCTGCTTAACTGGCACTGCTAACTTAACTTTAGCTCCTAAACTAAACTAACTAAATAGCACTGCTAACACTTTACATTAATTAACACTGGCTACTAAACAGTGTTGCTTAACTAATACCAACTAAAACTGCTAACACTTCCAGCTCAAATTTTGCTGCTCATCGTTTATAAACTAACACTGCTAAGACTTCCAGCTGAACCTAATCTGCTAAACTAACACTGACTAGATCAGACTGCTTACACGTTCAGCTCAAATTAAGCTGCTAAATTGACACTAACTAACTCACACTGCTTACACTTTCAGCTCAACTGAAGCTGCTAAATTTGCATTAACTAACTCACTAACACTGCTGACAATTTCAGTTCAACTTAAGCTGCTAAACTTACACTTATTAACTCACAATGCTAACCCTTGAGAGGCGCACAGAGTGGAAGTCTTGCTTCCGACCTAGCTAGTTTGTGACCTAGTCACCACTCATGGAGATGGAAGGCAGCCGCGGTAGAAAGCTCTAACAAATCGTCCACTGAGATTAACTCATTAGAAGGATGAATATCTGGTGGCCAGATAAAGTTTTATTCCGGATTTAGGTCACTCATTGCGTCTGTAACCATTGGCAGGTGTGGATACTGCAACCTTGCAACTGTTTCTGTTCCAGATTGACGGTGCCGATGCGTAATCGCGCCCAGCTGGCTTACATACGGCAACATCGCAGTGGATATTAGAACTTCATTGTCTAAAGGAAATTGGAGGATTTTCCTGGAGACACGATGGCAACGTAGCCAGGAGCCATTCTATACCATCTCCACAATGCTCCACCGACGGAGCGGTTGTATAATTCATGAGCGCCAGCCAGAGCTCACACTGGAATAATCATCCAACAGAATTCAAGATGCCGCGGGAGAAATCAGTCTGAGAATTTTTCTGACACGAACAACAACAAAACACCAAAAATATATTTTGGAGTTTATGTCGGCAACCTACATTATCCTTTGATGTTTAAAGACATGTGAGCCCTGGTGATCTCTCTCCGCTAGGAAGACGGGGCTGAGGCGGCCTGGGTTCTGCTGATGGAAACCCTGGTATGATAAACACTGAGGGCTTTCTGTTTTACTCCCCTGTCTTGGTTGAATTGGGGCCAGATGAACGCGGCAGCCTCTTCCTGCGTACAGCTGGATCCAATAAGGCCTCCGGTCCCGTGGTTCTGGCTGCGCTGTACATACATTAAAACAGGACGGAGCAAAGACCCATTCATCCGAGGTAGGCGGCTTCAAATTGGATTTGAGGATATTTTTCAGTAGTTCCTGCGGAATAATTTTATGGACGGATGGAAGAATGTAAAGAGATAGTGATGGATACAGTTGCTAAATGTTACATTTATGGAACAGAAACAGATTGCAGCAGAAAGTACCATCTCTAGTGTCCATCTACTACTGTTATGAGGACATTTCGTTTTTGGATGAGCATTTGCATGCATGTTCCATACTGAAACACTCCTCTATCTATCTGACCAAATGTCAAACAGCAGATTGAGTCATTGTTCCAAAGGCCACATACTTTTCCATGCATCATCATGCATCATGCTGTAATGCGCTTAGAGCCAAGGCTAAGAGGAAAACACTTCCGTATTGTCCTTTTAGTTCAGACTTAGTATGAAAGGTAGACCCCCCCTCGCATGATGCTTAAAGAGATACTGACGTCTCACGTAAGATTGACTTCACTTATCTTTAGCTCAAATAATTGATGGTGTCAGCTGCATTTTTCTGTCTGTGCCAAAGTCTGAGCAATGAGCTATGTGCAAATCATAACCTTTGGCTTCAGTGTTGACAGCCCACGTCATCGACCAAGCCGTATACGATCTATAAATCTCTTCCAACGGCAGCTCTGATGACGGGAGCGTCTCTGTTGACGAGAGATCTCACAGGAGTGCTATCATCTCAGAAAATCGTCCCTTCTCATCCATAGCCAGAAGCATTCTCTGCTACCTCCACCGAATGTGGAGATGAAGAGGGTGTTGAAGGCGTCACTAAATTACATGTTATGTGTTCTTTGTTTTCATTTTAGATTTGTTCTTGGACAGGCCAACGAAGGGCTTTGACAAACCTGCTTTCATCTTACAAGTATGTTTGAAAGAGCCTCTAGTGGTGAACATGGACACAACCATTTGCAGACACCAATTTTTTTCATGTTTTTTTTATGAAACTTTTTACTGAAAACAATTTCCTTACAACGATGAGGCTTTTCCAGACCATCTGTTCTGGACGGTTCAAACAAACCGAGTCAGAGTTTACCTGAAGGTTCTGAGTGGGAGGATGCCAAACAGAGGCTTTGCTGCTGGCTATCCACACCGGTTCAACGCCCTCTGGCTCCCCTAAACACAAACACACCGGCTCCAGATCTTCTGTCTGTAAATGTGGAGAGAGAGCAGCTCTACTGTACACACACACACACACACACACAAACACACAAACACACACACCCCTTCACCCTCTTAATGCGGTACACTGAGGCGAATTGTGCAGGCAATGTTCAGCTGTCTCTCTCCCACATTATTTATGTTATCCTTGTGGTGATGAAAATGGTACCGTTGCCTCCATCTGACTTGACGCACAACTCAGACCTTTGATTGATATCCAAACTCTTCGGGCAGAATAGCTCATATCAGCAGGGCTTTTCAATTTATTTTGCTTGATATTTGTATTTCAATCATGTAGGTTGAGGCTGGGAACTGTAAAAAAGGTTGGTAAAGGTTTATGTCAACACCATGTAGACTGGCAAATGTAGTAATCATTCTATCACTGATTGTGGTAACACAATGGTGATTGCGGATGACAGCCCTGGCATTGGCAGTATTATAAATGTTACCACCTGGGGGTCACTATTACGAATCTTTGGGAAAATGACTCTTTATCACCAAAGGTGTCGCCAAAGAGAACAAAACGAGAATCATTGAGATTACTATGTAGATATCTACTGTACATATATACTACAATATTTATTAATAAAGGAAAATTCATAAAATACGATTCTGATTCCATTACTGATGAATAGTAAATAAAAAATACACAATACTCAACTTCACTTAAACATTTGTCTGTGTTTATTCTAAAAGCAAGAAGGAACAGGTAACATTGTGGCAATAGCTTGTGTTGTTTTTCAGGGAAGTGTTCATTTCAGGGTAGTCTAAGGTCACGTTGTCCCAGAGACAAAAGATGCACTGAGCTGCAGGAGGTAGTAAAATACAGCAGGCTATCGATATACACACCATGTCCAGGTGTAAATGGACGACTCTCAGTATCAATGGGAGTTAATGAAATTCTCGAATGATCAGAATAGGGCTGAATCAGCCTGCATGGCCACAACTGCACTGTATCACATACATGCATCTGTTGGTAGGGAAGGGCCTTTATGTCCTAGTGGCCATATTGGTTGGTTGGTTGGGGAAACTTTCCAGAATTTTTGGGGGAACCATGACCACCCTATCAAACCAACTAAAAGTTACTTACATTTACTATTTAAAGAATTTAGCAGATGTTTTTATCCAATGCGACTTACAATAAGTACTTTTGTCAGAAGAAGGAGAAACAACAATATACCGCTGTTGGTGCAGTCAAGATGTTGATAGAACCAAGTGGCAAGCACTAACAATTGTTAGGTTAACCCATTCCTTGTATACAACAAAGATAGCTAGGATAAGAGGGTTAAGGGTTAGCATATAACTTTCTATCTATGAACGTTCTAGGTGAATAAGGTCTATGGTACACTGCAGAGTTTAATATTTTAGCCGCTAAAACTGCGACTGGGCTTTGTAATCCTCAGGTGCGCCAGACTAATTTGTCTGTCATCCGGGGCAAAGCTGTTCCAGAGGACTGTTATCACTGGGGGAGTTAATCCATGAGACTGGAGATGAAACGTGGAAGGATAGTTTTCAGCAGAGTCCCTATTGGCAGCCTTCTGAGTATTCGGTGGGGATCTTTCCTGCCATGAAAAGCTTTGATCACACGTAAGGTTATTCTCAAAATGTCTTTGTTGAAAGAACAACGACCCGATGGCATCTGAGAGTGTGTGTAGTTGCCCTAGTTTCTCCACACCTCTGGCTGGAACGGTGGTGTGTTGACGACAGATCACCAGACAGGGGACCGATCACAGTTCGGAGGTCTTATTACTACACTGACAGCAACAGCTGAACAACTTGTTTTTCGGTTTTTCAATGTTGATCTCATTACACTTTTGAACAACGATCCCCTTCTAGAGCTTAGAAAAAAAAAGACGTGAAAATCAAATTATTTAATTCAATCAATTCCTTGTAATCAAGACGCAGGAGAAATAAGAGGAAGCAGAAGAAGGCTGCATTCAACCAGAATCACATCTAAATAGGAGTGCTCCCTTCAAGCCTAACCAGACTGCAATTGAGTCTAATTCAAACATTGTCTGAATGAGGCCTGGCTCTGCCCTACAGGACGCTGTACGTCCTGGGCTAGGCTTGCAGAGGAAGGAGCAGGAGATCAGTGTTTTCCTGTGGGCTCCACTTGAGCCGATGCTGGGAGCCTCAGAACACACTGGCGGGTTGTAACTGGCAGCATTCTAGTCAAGGAGGACCAAGACCAGCGCCAGCTGAATTCTTTCCTGGCAGTTTCTGAACAACAAATCGTACTAATGTTTTTCCGGTCTGAGACGTGGTAATTGGTGAAAAAGAACATTCTCTGGGATGTTAGGGGCGGCCACTGTCGTAAACTGGGTCGTTTCACGGCCCTGCCAAGAGGGGGAACTGAGAACCTGGGTATAGGTTGTGGGACACATCCCTTAAGACATCCTGTCATACTTGATGAATGATTTGGTTTCTCTGGGTTGAGGGGCTTATCTGGGATTAGTATCTGGGGATCAGGGGCGCTATGAGAACCCGTGGCCTAGAAGCAGGAAATTCAGGGCTTTTTTTTACATCGGATCACTGTAGCATATTTGATTTTGGGGATTAATGTGAAGATATGAATACTCTTTGAACAATGTGTATTGCAGTACATTGATTTACATTTAAAGGTACTGCAGGTATTATTTAAGATCCTTCAGGCGAGCGGTTGAATGCCCTGTGAAATGTCTTCTCTGGTTCACTGCACCTGCATCTGTATGGAACCAATTAGATTCTAGACCGCTACTGGCTAATTTCGGAGGACAGCTCTTCCTTGATTGGTTCAGGAAAAACATTTTGCCTGTCAGTCAAAGGGGAGTGAATGCATCCCTTCCCAATGCCAGAGAAACACAGGGCAGGAGGGAGCAGAGAGGGAGGCAAATATTATCTACTGTCACTCAAAAACCTTTCCTGCAGCACCTTTAACTACATGTTACTCGTCATCATTGAGTCGTCTGGTGTCAGGTATTCTTCACCTCCTCCTGTATGCGTCTGATGAGTCCCGGGCTGATGTCATTCTCCTGAAGGCTCAGATGGCTCAGTGGACACTGAGTCCTGCAGAGCAACGCCCCCATGAGGTCGTTCCCTCCCACGTCACTGATGTCATTCCGGTCCAGGTCCACCTGCCGGAGGCTGACGCTGACCCTCAGCACGTCGGCCAGCATACGCACCCCAGGGTCCCCCAGGCTGCTCTCGTCCAGGACGACGTGAGTGAGCGAGCTGTTCTCCTTGAGGCTGTCAAACAGCTCCTTCCACGCGGCGAGGTCAGCCCCGCTGGTCTGCGCCAGGCCCAGGTACTGCAGGGAGGAGTAGTGTCTCATGTACGCCGCCAGCAGCCTCAGAGCCCGTCGCTGGCGAGGCCGTTCCCCCCGATGTCAAGCTCCAGCAGGGTAAAGATGCTGAGAGAGCCCCACGTAGTGCTCAGGCTGACGAGGAGGTCCGGGTTCACCTGCTGGTCGGACTGAAGGGCCATGGTGTGCTGGAGCTGCTGCTCTGACTGGAGGAGATTCTCTGACTGAAGGGGCATGGCTTGTTGGAGGTGCTGCTCTGACTGTAGGGGCATGGTGTATTGGAGGTCCTGGTCTGACTGGAGGAGCTGCTCTGACTGTAGGGGCATGGTGTCTTGGAGGTCCTGGTCTGACTGGAGGAGCTGCTCTGACTGGAGGAGCATGGTGTCTTGGAGGGCTGCTTCGCTGGCCGTCTGCTCCTGCAGCTCCACTATTCCGTTCACCAGGATTTGGAGGCCGTAGTCGCGCAGTTTGTTTCCGAATAGGCTGTGGACAGAAGAGCGCAGTGCAGTGCAGATGATGGCTGCTTGATTTCCATCAGAGGTCCTTCAGCTATAACTATGAAACGCATTTGAAACTGTCCACCAACGTCAGGTGACAAACAAACAAACATCAAAGGGGATCACTTCACAAAACAAGCGGAATAAGAAGACGTTTATTTTGGCTTAACTATTTGTCCTGCTTGAAAATGTGTGTGTGTTTTTGTGCGTGCATGCGTGCATATATGATTTTGCGGGTATATCTACATGCAATACATATGTGTCAGGCTTTCAGAGGTGGTCCAGTACTGACACACCCATCTCTCTCAGGCCAGCAGAACTCACTGTATCCCTTTGACCTGGGGCTTGGCTCTGACCAGGTCCAGCAGGACGTGGGCTCCGAACGGGCCGATGCGGTTGAGGTTAAGGTTGAGCAGGGTGACCTCGGAGGGGCTCCTCTTCAGCACCTCCACCAGGTTCCACAACAGGTCGTCGGTCAGGCCCGTGTTCCTCAGCACCAGCTGCTCCACCTCGTCCGACGCGTTCAGCACCGCCATCATGGCTTCCAGCTGCAGGCGGATCGCCGACAAGGGCGGATTAATCAAGGCCACCGCGGCCAGGTATACACGGCAGCGCCGGACACTGGGAAAATGGTGCCTTTCTTTTAAGGTGGAATTAAACACAGGTTGGTGATTTTGTGATTTTGTGGCTTTTTTGTGTGCTATTTTCTTCTTATTTAGTTTTTGTTAATGGCTTTGTTAATGTAATATATATAGTATATTCCAACTTCCATAGTATTTGATGACAATCAAAAACCTTTCTTTATACTAGTTGTTTGCATAACTTACAAGACTTAAATACTTCCTTAACATGAATGATAACTTTAGTTTAACATTTGTTCGATCAGGTTACTTTGTATTTGTGTCAAAATCGATTGCGATTTCTTTTTTTTACGATTTTCACGTCGTAAATGTTTGTTTGTTTTCGTCCTGCCTGTGTCTGCAGATCTTCTTCTCCCAGGTTCTCTGGTTCTGCTGGTTCTGGTGGGGGTTCCTCCACCTCTGGTTCTGGTGGAGGTTCCTCCACCTCTGGTTCTGGTGGGGGTTCCTCCACCTCTGGTTCTGGTGGGGGTTCCTCCACTTCAGGTTCTGGTCCGGGTTCCTCCACCTCTGGTTCTGCTGGCTCTTCTTCAGGGGGAACCTCTTCCTCACTCTCACACTCACTGGGCTCCAGGTCTGAGCTGGTCCCTGGGGGGCCTGCCGCCAGGCGCTTCTTCAGACGACATCGCTCCAGGACTTATCACACAGAGAGTCAGTTGTTAGTAGGGCTGTGGGTTTCATTATGGCAGAGGGACTCATTTGGTTCATGGTTTAGTTCATGTGTGGCATGTGTTGTATTTCATGGAGTTCATGTTGTAGATCATGGTGTAGTTCATGGTGTATTTAATGGAATAGTTCATGTTGTAGATCATGTTGTAATTCATAGTATATTTCATGGCGTACCTCCTGGTGTATTTCATGTTGATCATTTGTGGAGTAGTTCATGGTGTAGTTCATTGAGTAGTTCACGGTGTCGTTCATTGTGTTATTCATAGTACTGTTCATGTAAAAAGTTTAGCATTAACTTTTAATTGTAAAATTTCTGTCCAACAGGATACAATTATAAGGATATGGTATGTGTATTTGTGTGTGTGTGCACCTGTGTTTCCATGTGTGTACATGTGTGTGTGTTTATGTCATTAAAAGCCCAACAGGATGCAATTTATGCTGAATAAAGCAGGTTTGGATTATATATACTACATTGCATAATTCCCCCTATAAAGTGCTGGAGTGTATTATGTAAGAGCTGGACGGTCACCGGGTTCGTCCGCTGACACTTTATACATACTGTTTGCCTTGAACCAGTTGTGTTGGTTTGGGCGCTGCTCCAGCGCTGCACTCATGTCCAAACACTCTTCATAGTAGTCCTTGGTTCCATCCCCATCTCTGCTTTTCTCATTTGTTCCCGGCTCCGTCTTTCTTCCCGCTTTGTGCCTCGTCAGGGCTTCCTTGTCCTGCGGACCCCCTTTGGAGAGCGACCAAAACAAGGAGGAGAAAGGAAACTTCTGTCCGTTAAAAAACAAATCTAAAGGAAAACAGCTCCAGCAGGCCGACCCCGTCCGCTGCCAGGCCCTCCGCTTCCTGCTCTGTTGTGGTCACAGATCTGAGACCACAACAGAGCAGGACGCGGAGGACACTTGAAGTCTAATGAACTGCACTCACCGGAGTTCACCACCCCCCTCCCAGAGTCCACCACCCCCCTCCTGACCCGCGGGGTCCTGCCCTGACCGGGGGACTCCTGGTCTGTTTGGACCTGTTTGTGAGTCGCGGTTCTGCCGTCGTAGCCCCCCAGCACCTGAGTCTCCTTGGGGTCCACCTCACTGCCCCGCTTCCTCCCCTCTCCGCCGCTGTCCCCCGTCCCACCCGTGCCCTCCCTCGGACCGAGGCGGCCCTTGCGTCTCTTGGGCTTGAGGGAACGTTTGGCGGCTGTGGCCGCGGGATCCTCTTCGCTGTCGCTGGACGGACAGCTGGCCTCCCGGCTGTGCTCCCGTGTCCTCTGCCTCAATGTCTTCTTCTTCTTCTTCTCCGGCTTTGCGGCGGGGAGGAGCGGGGGGGCTGAGTGATGCTCATCATCGGGGTCTAGTCCAAGGAAATTAGACGAGGGTTTAAGAAAAGTGCTCCGTGCGGTGTTCTGTCGTGGAAACAGTCCATTGGAAACAAAGATTCGGGCCTGCTCTCAATAAATGTTTTGATGAATAAGCAGGAGGAAGTCATGGAAAATTGAGACACTCATTTGCTGCCTTTCTACCTTTGCCAGCGTTCCGGTCTAGCGGGGGAATTAAATTCTCCTTTGTGCCATTGTTCAGCTGCTGGCAGGAGCCGTATTTGTTTCGGAGACTTGTACATCTGAAAGAGATGAGAAAATCTGTGCTCTTATTTTGACTCCTTTATTTTTCTCACAACACAATTCCACAGCCAGGGCACAGTGAATTAATCAGGCATCTTATATTACCTGCATATAGCCCTAATGCGTTCTTGAGAAGAGAAAACACGTGGTGGAACTAAGGTGGAACCAAACGTGATGGGGAAAAGGTATTGTGCTTTCTACCTTCCGTTTCATAACCTCCTTTATTAATCCCACACTGGAGATGTTCGCGGTGTTACCGCAACAAAAGGGGACATCGCAATAGCAGGAAGCGACAGTATAAAAGCAATATATGATGTCAAAGAGTGGATATAATAATACAAAGTACGATACGATAAATAAGTAAACAGACTCAACGGTTGGGTTCACGTTATTGCAGATGGCGAATATTGATCTTTAATATCATGGTTTGCTCTCGTGGGGTTGGGAAGTGGACCACGCGTCATCAGCCAGTCCTGCCACCAACCGTCACAGAGTCACTGGGTTGAGGAGCACCCAGACGTTTACCGCGGAGTCAACCATGCAAGGCGACAGCTATGAGGGTGAGGTGTGTCACTCAGGGACCCCTCCTCCCTCACAACCCCCGCTGCCCAAAGACTCATCCACGCATTCATCTCCTCCCGCCTCGATTATTGCAACTCACTCCTCTACGGCATCAGCACAACCTCCTTCAACAGACTCCAGCTGGTCCACATCGCAGCAGGCCTCCGGGAGAGTCTCCTCACTCACACCAAATCTTGGCACTACACCACCCCCAGTCCTGAAAAACCTCCACTGGCTCCCCATCTCCCACTGGAACCATTCCAAACTCCTGGTCCTCACCTATGAAGCTCTCCACCATCTGGCCCCCCCATATCTCACTGACCTCCTCTCCCCTATCAACCCCACCCCCCCCCCCCCCCCCCCAAACCCACCGGTCCCTCAGATCTTCCTCAGCCATTCTCCTCTCCACCCACACAGCAAAACTCTGCAGTCTTGGTAACAGAGCATTTTCCAGGGCAGCTCCCAGGCTCTGGAACTCCCCCCCCATCTACCAGTCCCATCTCAAGACTCATCTCTTCTCCTCTGCCTACTCCTAGACCCCCCTCCCCATCAACTTTGCATTTCTTTTGTTTATTTATTTACTTTTTGTATTGTCCTCTGTGAAGCGCTTTGAATTCGACAAAAGCGCTATATAAGTCCAATTTATATTATTATTATTTTGCGAATCGAGTCTCCTCGGGAGTAATGGTAGCTCGTACAGACAGGGGACGACAGCTCCTCTCTGCCCGGAGCTGTCGGGTGTGAGGCGTCTCGCTCAGGGACACCTCGACACTCAGGTGGGACGGCCCCGGCCCCTCAGCTAGGAGGGCCCGGGGATCGAACTAGCAACCTTCCGGCTACCAGCCAACCCGCTCTACCTCCTGAGCCGCTGCCGCCCCATTATTATTATTACCTCGACACCCTAGCTAGGAGAAGACGGCGTTCTAACTAGCAGCCAACCCGCACTACCTCCTTAGCTTATCCCCGCCCGGACCCACTCTCAACTCCCCCCGCACCGCCCTCCACCTCCCCGGATGTGTGGGCGTTTCTCTGGGCAGTGCGCAGGCCCCTTAGTTCCTATGCACATGGAAGGCAAGTGCGAGGCAGATACCTGTGGCAGGGCATCCCCCCGGAGAGCCAGGCCAGTCTGAAGCAGCTGCGCTGGCCCTGCTGGAAGCCCGGGGAGTAGCGGTACTCGCAGCAGGAGCTGATGCGGGCGGCCATCAGGCCGTTGACGTACATGGTGGCGCTGAAGGGGTAGCCCCGGTGTCTCTGGGACAGGAACTGGAACTGCTCTGCGGGGAGGAGAACCCAAAGAAACCCAACGTACCTCTTGAGGTTGAGAGCATGAATTCAAGCAAAAGGAAACCTAGAAGGGCACGTAATGGTGACAGTCCATTCATGGTCATGGTCGTATTCGTTGAAAGGTGCAGCAGGTCTGTGGTCTGTCGTATTCGTTAGAGGGTACAGCATTGCTCTACAATGTCATAATTGATCTGTGTTCTTTGTATTCGTTAGAAGGTACAATACGGCTCAAACACTGCCACAAAAAAACCCAACCCTTTGAACACAATGATTGCACTCCAACGTATTAACCTTGGTGCGGATGAAAGCACGGGCCGACTGACGCAATGTTGAATTCCACAGGTCAATCCGAGGCACTTACCTCCGGCTGTTACCAGGCCTTTGAACACGCAGAGGTTCTCCCCCCCGTTCACCTGCTGGAGGACCCGCAGCTCGTCCTGGAAGGTGCCTGAGCCGGAGCGGGCGTGACGCAGCCCCAGGTAGGTCATCGTCACGGTGACGTTGGACTTCTTAGCCTCAGCCAGGGCCTTCAGGCTGCTCTGTCGTCAGAGGGGAGGGGACGGAAGGTGAGGTCATACTGTGTCTGATTCAGCGTCCCTGAATGCTGGATTCCCATTGGTCGATAACGCTGGGCCAAAAAGCGTCAACCGACAACAATTTGTTAATGTAAGTATGTAACACAATTTGTCATTAATTACATTTACATTTAGGCCATTAAGGAGACGCTGTTATCCAAAAGTAAAAGCGTCAATAGGATAAAAGCGTCAATAACTGCATTTGTCAGGAGAAAGAAAAACAACAATACATCTCTGTCGGTACAGTATGTTCATAGAGCCTAGTGCCAAGCACTAACAATCGCTAGGTTAACCCATGACCCGTATACAACAAACAGACCTAGGGTAAGATGCTACGCAATGCTAAGTACTGTTGCGCTACAAGTGCCAGGATGAACAACATACAATAAGTGCGTAAGTAGGGGTTGGGGGAGGCTATGCATAATCTAGGTGTACTCTGAACAAGTGAGTCTTGAGTCTTACCTATCTTTTTATTACATCGTCTACTACATTTTTTAATTACCGTCTTTTTATCCCAGTTGACGGTTTTCTGGGAGCACATGGAGGACACACTGCCCCTTCGCTGGTCGCACAGGTAGGGACAGGAGTTGCTCAGGGACGCTCTGAGTGAGGCCAGGTTTGAGGGCCTTCTCGGTATTCTCGGCAGGTACAACTGGTCGGCAGCAGCTCCCTTTGAACGGACCGGGGGCTTGTTAAGCTGGAGGAAACACCCGGATAAACAGGGCCATTTATTAGTCTACACATGAAAGCATTCAGCGGGGACGACGTAGTAAGGACCCGGGACCACTAACACATTTTCATCATCGATCAAAGCAAAGTCCAATGAGTCTGGGATTGTATTAAAGTAAATGAAAGACAGCAAAGTGCGTATTTTCCCAATTGGCTGTGCTTTGGATCCAAGGTGAGGACAGGTCTGGTTTGTGTCTCTTCACGGAAATATGTTTTGGTGATGTGGGGGTTCTAGGAATCTGTCTCAGATACTTTCAACATGGCTTTTCAGAAGAGGCAGATCATACCACAGACAATGTGTTCAGACACACTTTGTATAGACACACTGTGGTATGAGGCACTGAGTTCAGGATACTATGAACATTTTTCATATGGGCATTAAGCAGATGCTCTTATCCAATGCCAGAGATAGCCATCTAGCTATCAGCAGGTAAAGTTAGTTGTCTTGCTTAAGGACACCTCGACAATCACCTAGGAGGAGCCGGGGATTGAACTAGCAACCCTCCGATTACAAGTCGGCTTGCTCTACCTCCTGAGCTGTCTTCAGGTGATTGTCTTCAGACTGTCCAGAGTTGGTACTGGAAGATAAGCTCTGCGGTCAGATGTGTGTTTGGATTTCATGTTCTTGCTTGATATTAGAACTACTCCTTGGAAAAAAGATTCCTTGCCAGGAGATGCTTCATTGACAGTGTTTATCTTTTGGCAGGATCTATGCTCAGATGTCCTCCCATTGACTGATATTGATTTGTTGATTGGTTGATGTGTGTGTGCATGCATGTGTGTTGTGTGTGTGTGTGTGTGGTATGTATGTGTGTGATCCAGCATAAGTGTTTCTGTGTGTGTGTGTGTGTGTGTGTGTGTGTGTGTGTGTGTGTGTGTGTGTGTGTGTGTGTGTGTGTGTGTGTGTGTGTGTGTGTGTGTGTGTGTGTGTGTGTGTGTGTGTGTGTGTGTGTGTGTGTGTGTGTGTGCGCGCGTGCGCGTCTGTGTTTGTGTGTGCGTGTGTGTGTGTGCATGAGTGTGTGTGCGTGTTTCCACATGTGACGGCGGGTCAACTTCCACTGTACCCCATCCCAGCAGGGTGTCATGTTGCCAAAATGACAGGCAGCTCGCTGACCTTGTAGACCTCCACAGCATCAGGTCCATCCAGGAGCAGCAGCTGACTCTTGCCCCTCATCAGACCGGGTATGGACTGGGTAAGCCTGGGCTCCCTGCCCAACCCACCTGGGGCCTGTTAACAAACCAAACACTGCGTCACACTACTTGCTGTACATAAATTCGACATTGCGAAAAAGAGTGAAGTGAAGCCAACTCTGTTATGACGCCAGTACGCTTATTATCCATAAAGAGAGGATTGTACTTTATTAATCCCAGACGGAAAATGTGTGTCACAGCAGGACGTCCAGCACAGTAATATGTGTGAATATGGAACATGTGTATCCATATGCATGCGAGTGGGGAGAAACAAAGCCTGCTATAAGGGCTGAGAGTAAGGTGCTAGTTGTGTGGAAACCAAAGGTGAGTCACTCTTGTACAGCAGGTCATGGAGAACACCTACGGATCGGACTTAAGACTCACCTGTTCAGAGTTCACCTGGACTCGGCATGGCCTTCCCCCTTACCCATCCACCCCCTTCCACCCCTCTTACACACTTATTGTATATCGTATGTGTGGAGAGGGCATTTGAGACGATTACGTTGAGTCAAACAGGCCCCACCCTCGGGAGGGGAATAATTCCCACCTGGATCAAATAAACTAGGATGATGATGATGAAGATGATGAAATACATCCTGCCACTTAATGTATGCACTTATTGTAGGTTGTATGTCCTGGCACTAAAATCGTACTTAGCATTATATAGCATCTTGTACTTTTTTCGTTGTATACAGGGAATGGGTTAACCTAGCGATTGTAAGTGCTTGCCACTTGGTTTTAACGTCCATTTTGTTTCTCTTTCGTCTGACAAATGTACTTATTGTGAGTCGCTTTGGATAGAAGCATCTGCTAAATGCCCTGAATGTGAATGTAACTGTAATGTAAATGAGTCTCCCTGACACAGCAGGTCATGGAGGGCACCCACGTGAGAGCCTCCCTTGTGGAAGAGGTCCTGGAGCAGGGTTCTGCCGCCGTAGGTCCTCCTCAAAGTGCGTCGTCGTGGCGAATCGGCTCCAGAAGAAGCCATCGCCTCATCCCTCCTTGGCCCCTGGTGTGACGGAGAGCTTCCTGTGGAAGCGGAGGCCCCTGATTAGGCCTCCGTGCACCTCGGCCCCGGCAGAGCGTTTGTACTTGCTCAACAACACAGCGTGTTGATCGTGGTTCGGTTCTGTCATGTAATCAGTGGACAGGGAGGACGGCTTTGACTCTCTCTGACGGGTCTAGTGAAGAAATGGTGTTTGTTTGTTGGGTGGAAAGTCGACCTGGGTCATGAGGTAATCTTTTGATCATCTGGGCCTTTTCATCTGACGAAATGATTCGGAATTATGATTCTTATAAATTTGTTGCTGAAAGTGTACACCTCAAATGTATCGTAAGACACTTCTTAGATCATATGGGCCTTTTTATCTAACAAAATGAGTCCAAATGATTTTTCCTCGTTATTTGTAATTTGTTCCTGAAAGTGTCGACCTCAAGCGCTAAGTGCATTAGGGTTGCGGGTAATACGATGACTGCTAGAAGCATAGGCAGATACAGGCTGCTGTAAATAACTTTTCCAACAATTTGTCCAATTGTCATACAATGCCTACCCCGGCAGGAGTAGAGTAACACAAAACTAGACGTTACCGTTGGCAAGCCCCCCATAAGTTAACACACGTCCAGTGTTTCTCGTTGTCAGCATATTAGCTGCAGCGTGTGCAACTCAATCGCCTTGCTTTGTCATCTGTGGGGGCTGAGTGCTTCTGAAACTGGAAGCAGACCGGCTGACAAGCAGGGAACGGTAACCCAAGCTCACCTGCGTGCATGAGTGAACCTCAGCCCAGCTGGTGACAGATAGGCCTGGTCCTAACAGCGGTGACCACAGTCTGCCTCCAACGCAGTCTAACAAAACCCCCCACTCACCACCAACCAAGGCTGTGGGGTTTAGGCACCCTCACCCCTATTCACACGCCACGGCCATGCTACTCCTGCACCTTCTAGCGGCAACTCAGAGCACATGGTGGGAATAGTAGCTGGGTTTATTTTTAGAATACCAACGGACGGCTTTACTCGGGTAAACATGTAGAAACCAGCGGATGTGCGGCAGGTCTGGTGGTTCAGGGGTGAGTCAGCAGAAGGAGTCTCCTGACTGCGCTGTATTTGGTCTTTTGAAGATCTATTGTGGTCAGCCGTTTCATGTCTCTGTTTCCTCCCTCCAACAAACGGCCGGAACAATGTCTCCTTATTATAAGCCTGAGATGTTCTTCTTGGGGTTTTTCTATTCAGTAACTGTTCAATAGGACACTATTGAACTGCTGTTTTTAAGCTGATATTTTTATACGAGTCGTGGTTGTTTAATCGCCACGTACACACGCAGATTGAAGAAGATGACAGCGAGGGTAACTGCAAACAACCCTCCCATCCTTCATGAACAGAATTCCCCTATTTCAGGCTCTTACCCTTCTTGCTCATTAGTGTGTATCGATCCCCCATTATTGATCCAATCCTCCACGGACATCCTTACGTCTGCAACACCCTTAATTCTCCGATCCTAAGATCTGCCTTTCAGTCTAATGAGGACAAAACATACACAGCGGGATAAACATCTTACCTGTTTGTTCTGGACCAGGTGTGACGCGGTGAGTGCAGCCTTCCTCCCCGGGAGGACGTGATCCTCCTGCTGATCTCCGGTTCTCTGCTGCCGTTGCTGCGGCCAGCCGCTGACACCTGAGCGGCTGACAGTCCTGGCAGCCGGCCCAGAAGCCTCCTGACATGAGTTCCACATCCATCTTTAATCAGCGCTGCTCTCTGCTCTCCAGCGCTGGCAGTTTCTGCAGACGTAAGACGGCTGCTGCCGCTGCTGCTGGAGCCGTGAATAAATACGCTCTTCTCTGAGCTGTATATTAATAAACACCAGCCTGCAGGACACGTGCACACATATACACAACCATTCATAAACACGCACACACTATCACGCATGCACCCACATAAACATTCATACAAACATACACACTAAGGCATACACGTACACACACACAAACACACACTAAGACACACATACATATACTAGCATCACACACACACGCACATACACAACACACACACACACACACACACACACACACACACACACACACACACACACACACACACACACACACACACACATAAACATACACCCACATACACAAACATACACAAATACAAACACACTAACAGACACACACACTGACTGTGTGGGTGTTTGTTGTGATTCTGGCAGGCTGGCGTGTGTCTCCTGTCGTCTTCTCTACGACACGTGTTGGTTTTTGACCGTGGGAGTGATGGCCACCCACGCTGTCATTATGGGATGTTTTCTCTGGTAGGGCCTCATTGTCTCGTGGCTCGGAGGGGCTGTGTGAAGTCAGATCTAGAAGGTCAGCATGCCTCTTTGTGTTCTGAGATGATACTGCTTCTACCTGCAAATACAATGGCTTGTTCTTGGCCTATCCTTCTATACAATTTACCAAAAACATAAAATGCTAATAAAATGGTAAACCACTTCAATAAAAAATTAAGGCCACATGTAGGGATAATTATAGGCCTATCAATGCAGGTCCATTCATTACCATAAAATAGGAACTTTATTCCAAGTTCATTAGTAAACCCCCTCATGATCGTAAGCTATTCTCCTTTCATTTTTATCTTATTTCTTCCCTTACAGTTTATTGCCACTTGAGGGCGCAAGACGTCCATGATCCGGTATCGCTGGGGTTTGTCTGCTTTCTTTCTCTTATCGTAATTATCCTCTCACCGTCTGTCTGAATATTGTGCGTAGGCTGTCGAAATGTTCTCTTTTTTAAAAGCACCTCCATCTCTTTACTTGGTTAAAAAACAGAACAACATAAAGCACTCCCAGATGGCCAATCACGTCTTACTGAACAATTAGCCCAGGCGATATTTTTTATTTCCACCCCTTTGAGACAGAAATATTGTATGTTAAATAAATGAGCTTTCACTCAGATCCCTAGGAACGGGGTCAATAACGACAGTGCACAACAGAAAACAACACAAACACACAAAGAGAGCGAGAGGGAGAGACACACACACACACACACACACACACACACACACACACACACACACACACACACACACACACACACACACACACACACACACACACACACACACACACACACAGAGAGAGAGAGAGAGAGAGAGAGAGAGAGAGAGAGAGAGAGAGAGAGAAGAGAGAGAGAGAGAGAGAGAGAGAGAGAGAGAGAAGAGAGAGAGAGAGAGAGAGAGAGAGAGAGAGAGAGAGAGAGAGAGAGAGAGAGAGAGAGAGCACACACATTTCCCCCCCTGTCATATTTGTGTCATTGCACTTAAGTAGCCTAAGTGCAAAGTCCCTTTCTATTTGAAGACATGTTTATATCCTCTCCTCCTGGACCTTTCTCACGTGTCTTGTCTTGTTGACGTGCATTCTGAAGCCGACCGTGGCGTCCAGCTGAACGGGGGAGCAGAACACGTACCGTAGGCCTACAGTGTCATCACATGTAATGAACACCGACGGGACTGACACATGGGTCACATGACAACATGACCAACAAACCGCTGGTGACATTAACATAGAGTACACCACACACACACACACACACACACACACACACACACACACACACACACACACACACACACACACACACACACACACACACACACACACACACACACACACACACACACACACACACACACACACACACACACACACACACACACACACACACACACACACACACACACACACACACACACACACACACACACACCTGGCACCCCTCTGGCCTCAACATGTGCTGCTCCACGCTGTGAGGCCGATGAGGAATCAAACCAGCCCCGCTTTCCCCATAAGAACAGAGACGCTACCGACATAAACAGATACATAGGGTCCTCTCATGATTTGTTACATTAGCAGTAGGCCTAGTTGATGATGTCCTTTACGCTCAGAACAATACACTAGGAGCCTAGATGCACGGTGGTGAGCATCGCCAGCCACAAGCATTTTGAAATCCCTCTTCTCGATTTTTTTATTGGACTGAAAATCGAATTACTATGTAATTCGGTTATGGTTCAGTTTCAATCCTTTTCAGTAGTGAACTAACTGAACGTGGAAGCAAACAACTCACTCCCAAGGTAAACCGATTATTGTGTTGGATTCGGTTCCCCCCTGAGAGCAGAGAGCGGGGTATTGGAGCTCTTGGGACTCCTGTGGTCCTGAAGAGCCCCATCCACACCCCCCATGCTTCCACCACAGGCGCACACCGTCCTGAGCCGAACACGAGCTGATCACGGACGAAAGCTCACCGCAAAATTCCTGCAGGCCCTTCGCCTCTAAAAGCACGTCGACCGCATTCCATTCAACTCCTCCATTAAACCCGCTGATTTGAAAGACATTTTGCGGCGGGTGTCGGATGGTTTGAGAGCAGAAGTCGCGCTATTAGAAAGGTCTCGTTAGCTCCTGAGGAAAGCTGAGTGGACTAGTAGTGAGTCACCGTGCGCACATCCACCTCCGGCTCCGGGAACACTTAATCGTTAGAGTGATCTGACGTCTAAAGTTGAACATATACCAAATTAACCCAAATGTCTGTTTGGTTTTAGTGCACTCAGTGTGGCTTCCACCACAGTAAAATGAATATCCCGTCAATGCCTTGTTTACCCAGGATCGTCTGAGGTTTCGTACACTCTTCTAATGTTTCCTCCAATCCAATAATTGAACCGCACCCACCGAGCAGAACAGCAAGCAGGAAGAGATTTCCAATCTATAAAACAAGTAGGCTATCATTGTGCATATGATTTAATGAGCAGGGAGATACACGATACTCTAACAAAACCCACCCAGGCCACCCAAAACGCATCTTTTGAATCTTTCATCATATCTATCAGTCTCCGTATGCCTGCAGAAACAGGAAGTTGTTGGATTCGCCAGAATGTATTACCAACATATTGATAGAATTACTGAATCAGCTTGTCAGAGAGAATTGTAAGAAACATTTCACCGCAGGTTTGGAGAAAGCAATCGAGAAACGGTATATCTCCACCGTCGAGTGAACTATGGTAAATGTCAGGATTTTAATCACGTGTTTGGAGCTCTGTTCAGCAGTTTAATCATGTAGCGGCTGGCTAATAGGTTATTCACTTCCTCTATCAAAGAAACACTCAGAATTACAGTGCAGTGTGTAGCCCTTATCCAAATGGTCTGGTCTCGGGGAACAAGATTTAACAACGGTTGGAGATGCCACTGTGGTTCCTCAGACCTTCAGCGGACAGGACCTTCAGATACACCCTGACCCTCTCCGATGCCTGGGTCAGCTGCTCCGGCCCATGAAACCAGACCCCCGGGATTTATTTTTACAAGGTACCGGGTTTTAGTGATGTTCTTTTAGAGAGCAACCGGATTATCTTACTTCCACGCTGCCACATATTTCTCCCGGGTGACCTTTGAAGAAGAGTAGTTAAAAAAAAAAGTGTTCAAGTAAAGTATTTTTTCGGCTCACAGGTCACAGCCACCCCAACAGGGTATCTGACGTGGTCAGCGATAAAGTTCAGTAAAGTTGAAAACAGTCCCCTGGGTATGTCGTCCTCTGGAGAACTTCCAGGGCTTTGAGATGACAGTGGGAGGGATTGTCCATTCGTTTTCTGGAGGAGATGAATTCACTGGAAGCTGTGGTCTATTTATGTGTAGAAAGAGGGTTGAGAATATTATTTTTAGAGAAAGGGAATGGGGTCATTATCTTAGCTCAACACTTTCGCTGCCTCTCAAACATGGCCTCTTTGTAAAGGGTTTCATGTCCATCCCTCTTGGTGATACAAAGGCCACATCTTGGGATTTATGTGTCTACAACTTGGATAAAGTTGTTTGCACCGTGTGGAAGTGATGAGCATATCCAATCTGAACTGGAAACTATGATTTTGAATTAAGCAGAGGAAGCAGCCTTAGTGAGGCATCACAGATCTGGATTAAACCTGCCTCAACACTCCGTTAAATAAGGGCTAAAACGTTTCAGTTTACCAGAGCTTTTCATTAAGAATGGTTGCACTACTATATTTATTATTTTTTGCATGTCGTTTGACTCTTGTGTTTGTCTTTTAATGATTGATTAATAAAATGTGATGGTTTTTTGTTACCAAAATCAATTGTCCTGAGTTGGGGCGGTGACCAATGTAAGAAGGCAGCCTTCTCCCAGTGTGTTCAGTGTGTTTGCAGTGTCTGTTCATGCGCCATATTTAAAAACATGACTCGACTTACTGACAGGCCCGTCTAAACCCCTACCGGTATTACCGCCAATGTCAACAAGATGGCGCCTGTGGGATTGACGGTGTTTGATATGCGAGGTTTAAATGTCAAATAGGCCCCCCCTAAACGCTCTCATTCAAGCTCTGTTTAGTCCCCCTGCAGCACCTTAAAAAATATCTGCCCTTCCTGCTGTCACCGGCGGCGGTTTACGGAGGAGAGGAACTTCACGGCATGGATCGGATTCAGCCGGTCGGACTTTAGCGCCACGCCTAGCGGCTGTGAATCATGGGATTGTCTTCTGCCCCGGCGGACAGCTGCCGGGCGATTAAGGTGTTCCTGTACATGTGTGTGTGGAATGTGGGACTTGAGATGCAAGCATGTATGCATTTCTTGTGTGCGTGTGTTCGTGTGTGTGTGTGTGTGTGTGTGTGTGTGTGTGTGTGTGTGTGTGTGTGTGTGTGTGTGTGTGTGTGTGTGTGTGTGTGTGTGTGTGTGTGTGTTGTGTGTGTGTGTGTGTGTGTGTGTGTGTGTGTGTGTGTGTGTGTGTGTGTGTGTGTGTGTGTGTGTGTGTGTGTGTGTGTGTGTGTGTGTGTGTGTGTGCGCGCATGTGTGTGTGCCTGTGTGTGCATTTTTCATGGTCCATTTCCACTCTTGTCTCAAGCACGTGTAACCTACAGACTCCCTTGAGATTTCACTCCACAGTATTCTCATGCAAGCCTTTATCTGAGGAGACACATTTCAACACTCACTCGGAAGGAATCACAAAGACCTTCACCTCCGCTCAAACTCCCCACGTCTTCATGTCTTGTGTGTGCTTCCTCTGCTGCTTGTTATTATATTCGCTCAGGGCCTCTCTGTGTATGCCTCTGCATCATCATCAAGGCACAATGTCACTCACTAAGCCTTCCTTTCATCACCTATCTCCCCTGCAGCTGAATTCACACTGGAGATTGATATCAGAGCGTGATGGATGGATTGACTCCTGAATCCTCTACTCAGATCTCGTCCCAACTCATGCTCAACCCCGTGAGGCAGAGGTGTCAAAAATATTACCTGTTACTTCTCCTGTTTTTATTGGAAGAATCTATTTTCTAACGGCTACAGGGGGAAAGGAGAAGCAGGCAGCGGTCTCCTTACCGTTTACAGCCTCTCTGAAGGTCCTGACCTGGCCGAGGGGCGGCGGCCAAGGTTTAAAACGGATGCTTCTGGAAAAGAGCTTTCACTGGGGGACGACTTCTCTTACCCTCTCTTACCTTCTCCTACCTTCTCCTACCTTCTCTTACCTTCTCTTACTTTCTCCTACCTTCTCTTACCTTCTCTTACCTTCTCTTACCTTCTCCTACTTTCTCCTACCTTCTCTTACCTTCTCTTACCTTCTCTTACCTTCTCTTACCTTCTCTTACCTTCTAGTACCTTCTCACACCTTCTCACACCTTCTCTTACCTTCTCCTACTTTCTCCTACCTTCTAGTACCTTCTCGTACCTTCTCTTGCCTTCTCTCACCTTCTCTTACCTTCTCGTACCTTCTCTTGCCTTCTCTCACCTTCTCTTGCCTTCTCGTACCTTATCCTACCTTCTCCTACCTTCCCACCCACTCCTACCAGCAGGTCCCCATATCAGGATAATCAGTCACTGGGCCGCCTGGTCTCTCTGGAGTTCCTCCTGGTTGGATCCGTCTGGAGGAACCGGCCGCTCAGCTGGTGTGTAGAGAGCGGCGTCCTATTACTCAACAACGCGTTGAACGGGGAGCGTTTAACAAACACTGCGTCACAAGTGGATCCGCAGGTCAATCGATCGGATTGATGTAATGGAGTGGGATAGTTAGTTAGTTAGTTATTTAGTTTGTTAGTTAGACAGACAGACAGACAGACAGACAGACAGACAGACAGACAGACAGACAGACAGACAGACAGACAGACAGACAGACAGGTGGGCAGACAGATGGACAGACAAGTAGGCAGTCAGACAGACAGACAGACAGACAGACAGACAGACAGACAGACAGACAGACAGACAGACAGACAGACAGACATATGGACATATGGACAGACTGACAGTCTGACAGGTAGGCAGGCAGACAGACAGACAGAAAGACAGACAGTCAGAGCGACAGGTGGAATAGATGGACGAGCCATTCGGTCAGTCTGGCATGAAACTGAAATGTCAATGTCACAGCCCTGGTCTGTTATTTATGTATGTTTAGGACAGCAGGGACGACAACAGTGGATTAATTTGTCAAGAGGCAACACATCAACCTCCTCCTCTACGGTGAGGACGTCTTGGGTTGCCCGCGTCACGTGATCTTTACATACACAATGGTAGTCTTAGGGATTAGCTGGCAAGGTCAAGTTAACCTGGACCCTTCTGGAAGGAATGTGAAGCGTGCAGGGAGCGTCTGTATGTGGGCGCCTCCAAGGCCGACAGAACAGACTGCGTGTAGGATGGTGGAAGGGAATCGACCGACTTTAACAGTGTGTTCAGTAGGAAGTCCTGCTGTCGGAGTGCCGCGGCCGGGGGATGGAGGTTCAGCAAGCAGGGTTTTTTCGCGAGGAGCATTTACATTTTTACATCAGTTATTGCAACAGACATCCCTGACTGGGGTTCAGACGCTCATTGTTATCAGGAAAAGGGGGAGCAGTTTTCTCTCATCGTCGTCCGCCGATAGTGGAGGTGTCATATTGGATATTGCGGGGATGGTGGAGGGTTTGAGCTGATTATAGTCTAGACTCAGGGTGAAAAGAGCCATTGATTATGCCTCTCTGTGTCTGGAAATGACGATGGAGTGTGTGCACCCACTCGAGAGCACACTGTTGAACAGAGTCAAATGAGTCAAATGATTGCGCTGCGAGGTCCTGTCGTGACTGTATCTGGAGGATCAGCTGCCTCAGGGGAGCGGCCTGGGTTCCCCCGAGGGAAGGGGGGGCTGTGGCTGCTACATAGCAGGGTGGGAGGGAGGGTGGGGGGGGCTTGAAGTTCAAGAGGCAGGGAGTGGGATTTCCCTGGCAGCAGAGAGGTGTGCGGCAGCTAGTCTACGAGGATTCCTCCGCGGCCTTCAGGGGTGATAGCTCAGAGAGCCAGAGACCGGGCCAGGAAGGTTTACCAGGCACAGGGTCTTCAAGGTCTTCAAACCCATCCAGACAGGAGTAGACTGAGAGCTGAGGAGACCAGACATGGGCCTGGTCAATGAACAAGGGTAACTGCCGTTCAGATGTGCTGTTAGCATTACGGCTGTTGAGTGCTTATCGTTAGAGAATGCTTTGCTGTGTTGAGTTTATTTTCTAATCTTGCCCTAAAAAACAACAATGAAATATTGCAGCTGTGCATCTACATGTGATGATCTAAGTTATATTAGCCTTTTGTGGATGTTGTACTCGGAAGCTTGGAAAAGGATTTAGGAATTAAGATAGCGTAACGTAACATGTTTGATTGGCATTTGCCTGCCTTATCCAGAACGAGACGAGTTGTTTGATTCAAAATTCATAATTTAATCGGATTTGCGTTCCCAATGGTCGCTTATTCAAAGCCAGTAACAACACAAGACTGCAAGACTGCAATTAATTTACAAACTCTCAGATAATGTCAACACTATCTTCAGCACTGTGATTATTATCTCAATTTAAATTAATTGTATCTTGTTGGAAAGATTCACTTGGAGCCTTCGATTGTGAGCATGAGAAGATCACCAGTAAACGTCCTAATATTTATTCTTTCCAAACATCACTCAGTACTCACCTTTATAAAGGGCCTTCTAACAATCTATCTCTCCTCTCCTCTCTGTCCATGTATCATCTAACTCCCCTCTCTGTCCCTGTATCATCTAACTCCCCTCTGTATCATCTAACTCCCCTCTCTGTCCCTGTATCATCTAACTCCCCTCTGTATCATCTAACTCCCTCTCTCTGTCCTTGTATTCATCTAACTCCCCTCTGTATCATCTAACTCCCCTCTGTATCATCTAACTCCCCTCTGTATCATCTAACTCCCCTCTCTGTCCCTGTATCCTCTAACTCCCCTCTGTATCATCTAACTCCCCTCTCTGTCCCTGTATCATCTAACTCTCCTCTGTATCATCTAACTCCCCTCTGTATCATCTAACTCCCCTCTATATCATCTAACTCCCCTCTCTGTCCCTGTATCATCTAACTCCCCTCTGTATCATCTAACTCCCCTCTGTATCATCTAACTCCCCTCTGTCCCTGTAGCCTCTAACTCCCCTCTGTATCATCTAACTCCCCTCTCTGTCCCTGTTTTCATCTTAACTCCCCCTCTGTATCATCTAACTCCCTCTGTATCATCTAACTCCCTCTATATCATCTAACTCCCCTCTTCTGTTCCCTGTATCATCTAACTCCCCTCTGTATCATCCAACTCCCCTCTCTGTCTCGTCTGTATCCTCTAACTCCCCTCTGTATCATCTAACTCCCCTCTGTATCATCTAACTCCCCTCTGTATCATCTAACTCCCCTCTCTGTCCCTGTATCATCTAACTCCCCTCTGTATCATCTAACTCCCCTCTCTGTCCCTGTATCATCTAACTCCCCTCTGTATCATCTAACTCCCCTCTCTGTCCCTGTATCATCTAACTCCCCTCTGTATCATCTAACTCCCCTCTGTATCATCTAACTCCCCTCTCTGTCCCTGTATCATCTAACTCCCCTCTGTATTATCTAACTCCCCTCTCTGTCCCTGTATCATCTAACTCCCCTCTGTATCATCTAACTCCCCTCTCTGTCCCTGTATCATCTAACTCCCCTCTGTATCATCTAACCCTCCTCTCTGTCCCTGTATCATCTAACTCCCCTCTGTATTATCTAACTCCCCTCTCTGTCCCTGTATCATCTAACTCCCCTCTGTATCATCTAACCCTCCTCTCTCTCCCTGTATCATCTAACCCTCCTCTCTGTCCCTGTATCATCTAACCCTCCTCTCTGTCCCTCTATCATCTAACCCTCCTCTCTGTTCCTCTAACAGCTAACCCTCTAATATTGTTAAGTACATTTAGCCGATGATGTCATCCTCCAGGAACTCCCTCGAGGAGCCAGAGTCACGTCACATGCTCATCAAAGGGCCGGGGGCCCCTCCCCCCAAGAAGGAGCGACCGGGGCCCCTGGCCCTGCGCAGGCAGCACTGCAAGGTGGCCCCCAGAGACGTCTTCACTGACACCATGTTGGCAGGTCGGTCCCCAGTCCCGGGGTCAGTCCATGACCCCGGTTTACCATTTATTAATTTTATTTGCATGATTTCACCCGACATTCAAAATCCAACACACATTGACCCAACATAAGCGCACACATTTAGTTTTTTAATATCATTCACAGCTAAATATATAAGCCTACTGCAGGAACGCACACGAGAACACACTCAGGAAAACAGGGTTAAAACCCTGACTTTGAACGCAAATTGAAAAGGGAGGACTTTGGATAAAGCCACATAAAGCCAACAGACGGCAGCAGGGGATGTGTTGTTGGAGTGGCGATCGCCAGCACTCCGGTCTGAGCACTCTGGACACTCAGTACGTTGGGTCAGTGACACATCCATAAATGATCCTCTCTCGGTGGTATTTCTGTGAAGTGTGGCTCATATTGTCTCAGACGCAGAGCTGCTGCTAATGGCTGCCTGGGCGACCTTGTGTGGATATCGGTGCCAGCACTGAGAGCCATCTAAGTAGTCTGTCAAACATCTATCAGCAGCTTCTCCTTTTGGCACTGACTCCCAAGTCCAACCTCGCAATGAGGAGGAGAAACAAACGCATTCCACATTCCCTGATGCAAATTATGTCTAATAATAAACAGAAATAGCGGAAACAAAACATAAACAGCTACTCTGTCTCCATCAACGCACACCCTAAAGTTAGCCATCAGTCCTAAATGGGCTCGGGAAGGGGGAACGAAATCACACAAAAGAGTGTGCGTTGACAGTGAATCATTTGTGAAGACCGAGGTTGCGTTTCCTCGTCCTTCTCTCCTCAAAGTGGGCGGCTGGACTCAGGATGAGCCGCGGTGTCCGGTGGAGCAGTTCTGTCCGGAGTACAACGAGTGGAGGATGGCGGCACCCATGGTCAATCGCCGTGGCAACGCGGCAGTGGGAACCCTGGACGGCAAGGTGTACACAGCCGGAGGACAGGACAGCATCCGTTGCTACGACAACGTGGAGAGGTAGACCGTCGTCCTTGCTACAGTTTCTTTCCCACTTTCAGTTTTTTTTAACTATTTGAATTAAATTCCCTGCATTAATATTTAATCATTGTGTCTTTCCTTTGAAGTGTAATCCTTTAAATGCAAAGCTTTCCCGTTTCCTTAAATCTCATAATATTTAATTCTAAACAAATTTCTTGTCCTTAAATAATCCCAACTTCAAACAGGATTTTTAGGACAGGGTGAAAATAAACGTTTTGATTGTGAGCTTTGTGATCGACCCATTTGAGTTTAGCGAATGAGTTAATTATCATTCATCCAACACTGTTGAAAAACAACTTCATACGTGTGTGTGTGTGTGTGTGTGTCCGTGCATGCGTGCGTGCGTGCGTGCGTGGGTGCGTGCGTGCGTGCGTGCGCGTGTGTGTGTGTGTGTGCGCGTGTGTGTGTTAGAGAGTGCAAGTGTGCGTGCATGCAAACGTTGATGATAATGCATTCTGTGTGCGTTGTGTGTGTGTCTTGCAGTTGGAAACGCTCTGATATTTTCAACAACTGGTGTAGACTTGCAGGCACCATGTGGTGACTCTAGCTGAGTGCTGGCAGCCACACTGTGGCAAAAACACTATCCGTAGTCTCTGTCTTATGAGATACAAATAACACTATCTGCAGCCTCTGTCTTATGACATACAACTAACACTATCTGCAGCCTCTGTTTTATGAGATACAACTAACACTATCTGCAGCCTCTGTCTTATGAGATACAACTAATACTATCTGTAGCCTCTGTTTTGTGGGATACAACTAACACTATCTGTAGTCTCTGTTTTGTGGGATGCAATTAACACTATCTTTAGCCTCTGTCTTTTGGGGAACAGCAATACTATCTGGGGCCTCCATCTTCTGGGGAACAGCTGTGTGCTGTTCAGTATCTCAAAATATAAGATTCATCTCCGGAGAGAAAGATGGACCTCAGTTTTTCAACAACTGAGATTGAAATTCCAGAGGCATCGGTTTGTTCACTTTGTCTTTTTTTCTTTTTTTCTTTTGAACGCTCCCATCATGATGGTTAACCAGATTCCTAAGCTTTCCCTTATCATCAATCTTGAGACTGCTAACCCCACATTAAGAATTGTGAACACAGAGAGACACTGAAATGCACCAACATTCTACAATCCCTTGGCCCGCCACCAGGTGTCACTGTTCAGCAACAAACCTGACCCACTGGAATTGGCCCGGCTCATAATATTTCCCCCAGAGCTC
>OLKM01001276.1:28110-38110 GCA_900291075.1 Melanogrammus aeglefinus | reverse complement strand
CAAATTGTTTGAAATATGTTATCTATATTGTATTAATAGTACAGTGAGTAAACATTGAAAATGGATTTCTAACAAACTGACGTACTTCTGGGAAGTTTATGTTATGCTTGGATTACATTTAGCTTGGATCGCAGGCTAACGGGCAGTGTGTGTTCTATGTTTATGAACTCACACACACAAAGGCATTCTTGAGCAAACTTTCCCCTGCCAAAATAAAGAGAGCAAGCCAACTCTCATGTCTATTCCCGTCTGTGAGAAAGGGGCCGCCTCAATGATTCCCAAGCTCCCGGGTCAATTGCTTTATCTGACCTGTCAGTCACAATGCTGTCTGTGCCTCTCTCATTCGCTCTCATAGATGTGTTGTGTGTTTGAATCAATGGGGCAAACCTTTATTGCAAAATGTCCTATTGTGTGGAACTATAGGGTCACCATGCTAAAGGTGGAAACGTGTGTTCATCACACCGACGGCCGAATATCGAAACAATTATGATAGCATGTGTCTTGTCAACTTCAGCCTTTTCAATAAACTGAGACGAATCAAACTTCACGACGTGAAGACGTGCAAGGAGGGAACCTTTTTAAAATAACCTTGTTTGACCGTCCATGTGTAATTGTTTGGATTTTAGGCCCTAGGTGGTGCTGGTTGGGTCGGCTTAGCTCAGGAGGTAGATGCGCGTGAATCTATAGGCTCAAGGGTGCTGGTTCGATCCCCGGCTCCTCCGAGCCGAGTGTCGAGGTGTCCCTGAGCAAGACACCTCTCCCTAACTGCTCCCGACGAGCTGGCTGGCGCCTTGAGTGGGTGACTCGGCCGTCGGTGTGTGAATGGGTGCGTGAATGGGTGAATGTTAGGCAACATGGTAAAGTGTTTTCAGTGGCCACTGGTAGGAAAAGCGCTGCAGTATAAATGCAGTCCATTTCCGTGCTTCCCTCGTCTCCGTCCCAGTGGAGCGCTACTGCCCTGAGGAGGGCTCCTGGGCCGCCTGCCCCCCCATGAGGAGTCCCCGGGAGGGGGCGGGCTGCACCGCCTACCTGGGCCAGCTCTACGTGGCGGGGGGCCGCGACGAGCTCCGGCTGGACCTCAGCGCCGTGGAGCGCTACGACCCCGACACAAGGAGGTGGAGCCCCGTGAAGCACATGACCTGCAAGAGGAACCAGGTGGGAACCTGAGGAACCTCATGACCTCATGACCTCATGACCTCATGACCTCATGACCTCATGACCTCATGACCTCATGACCTCCTGGTCCTTGTGTATTACTACTTGTACTTATATATTACGACTTGAACTTAGATATTATGCATTCCTCATACAATTATTTATACTTATATACTATGTATACTAATATCTGTATATTGTAATCATATATTATACTGTTGATTATACATTTTTATATATTGCCAGATATATTATACATTCCTTAATAGTCTTATTCTTATATACTATGTATACTAATATATATCTATATGTGTTGTAATCATATATATTATATATATTATCTATATATTGCCACATATTATATCCTTTATTAGCACCTATGCAATGCATGTTGTCCTGTATCTGCATCCATCCTGCTCCGAACGAAAATAAGTAAATAAAAATCAATAAAAGCTGGAGGTACAATTCAGGCGGTGAGCTGACAGGTGCTTTCCTCAGGTGTCGCTGGTGGTCTTCAACGGAGCCCTGCTGGCGGCGGGGGGGTCCGACGGGGTGGTCCACCTGAAGAGCATGGAGGTGTACAACCCCGAGAGCAACTCGTGGAGGTAGGACCCCCCCCAGAGCTCCTCGGCCCGAGCCCTGAACCCTCATCTACCATGGGGTCACAGCGCCCTGAACCCTCATCTACCATGGGGTCACAGCGCTCTGAACCCCTCATCTACCATGGGGTTAGCGATGGTCACAACACTATGAAGCAAGAGTGTCGCTTTCTGAACCCTCATCTACCATGGGGTCACAGCGCCCTGAACCCTCATCTACCATGGGGTCACAGCGCTCTGAACCCCTCATCTACCATGGGGTTAGCGATGGTCACAACACTCTGAAGCAAGAGTGTAGCTTTACATTTACATTCAGCGCGTTTAGCAGACGCTTTTATCCGAAGCGACTTACAATAAGTACATTTGTCAGAGGAAAGAGACAAACAACAATATGTCGCTGTCGGTTCAGTAAGGATGTTCATAGAACCAAGTGCCAAGCACTATCAATCCCTAGGTTATACCACTCCCTGTGTACAACAAAGATAGCTAGCATAAGACACAGCACGATGCTAAGTACTATTTTTAAGTAGAAGAATGTAAACCACACAATAACTGTCTACATTAAGTGCCAGAACTTAGAACATACAATAACTGCCTAAATTAAGTGCCAGGACGTACAACATACAATAAGTGCATGTGAGGGGTGGGGGGGTGGGGGGTAAGGGGGGAGGCAAGAGGGGAGGCTATGCAGAGTCCGGGGGAACTCTGAACAAGTGAGTCTTGAGTCGTCTGTGATGGCTAACACTGAGCCGCGGTCACTGCTGTTGATTATGCACTGTCAAACCGTTTCGTTAGTTAGAGGAACGGCGCCTCCCACTTAGTACCCCATAAATGATGTTAGTGATGTCGTTTATTTACAGTTTATTCTGTGTCTGATGGAGATGTCCCCTCAGGTGTCATCGTGGATGGTTGTGATTAAGTCTCCTGTCCTGCGACCGTGAGATTTGAGGGACAGGCGAGGTGTACTGACCAGCAAGTTGTTATTTGCATGAGCCAGAGAGGTTTATTTAAACCTGACACCATGATGCCCGTTTATTACCCAAACAACATTCAGTGGGTGGATAGCCTACAAAGCACTCGGCCCTGTTCCTCCATACAGCGAGACGCTTTGACAGCGCATAACCTATCAGCAGCGATGATCACGACTCTGTGCGTTAGTCACAGAGTGCCTGTCTGCACAGCGCACGAGGAGACGGATGCGATGCTGCATGTCTTCATATTTACATTTACATTTAGGGGATTTTTCTGACAGCTTTTATCCAAAGCGACTGACAACCATTCATTCACACACCGACGGTGGTGTCAACCACGCAGGGCGACAGCCCGCTCGTCGGGAGCAGTCAGGGCGAGGCGTCTTGCTCAGCGACACCTCGACACTCAAACTACCTCGCGGGTATCAGAGCAACCCGCTCTACCTTCTGAGCCACTGTCTCCCCCCTGTTGCCCATCCATCGTTTCCTCGCAGACTAACCCGTCCCCCCGTCCCCCTGCTGTTCCCCAGGCACCATGGGAGCATGAGGAACAAGCACCCCGGGGGGCAGCTGGCCGTCCTGTCCTGAGGGTGGGAGGACCTGAACCCGACCCCCTGGTCCAGAGCTCTGCAGGTCTACAGCGCGGTGCCCGCCCTGGGTGGACCCTCGTCAGCCCACCTGTGGGACTGTCGGTGTTGATAGTTCTTTAACGGAAGAGACCGGGTCTTGTCCTAACTATCTTTGTTGTAGGCCTATACGGGGTAGGGGTTATCCTAGCAATTGTTAGCGCTTGGCACTTGGTTCTATGAACATCCTTACTGTGCCTACAGCGATATACTGTTGTTTCTCTTTCTTCTGACAAATGTAGTTATTGTGAGTCGCTTTGTATAAAAGCATCTGCTAAACGCCCTGAATATAAATGTCAATGCCTGCAACCAAACAAACATTTTTCCACCATTTGTTTCATGTATTAATCTGCATGTTGTGTATTGAATTAATTTATTAGTATGTATTCATCTCTTGTTGACGTTCTCTATGTGTGGACAAAGGTCATTTAAAGATATTATATCATTATAAATGGTTATATACAGTACCAAACAAGTGATGTAGGATCTGATGATGGGAGTAATAAGTTAAAGCACAAAAATTTTAACTATTTTATGACTACGTTTTTATTTTTTGTCTTTTTATTTTATTTAAATTTTTGGAAAAATGAATGTATTCAAAGTTTTGGTGAAACAAGATTCCAGAATGGCTGGAGGCCAGGATTAAGAAAGCAATACAGAAGTGTGGTTTAGAGTTGATGGAAAACACATACACACGCACGCGCGCGCACACACACGCGTGCGCGCGCGCACACACACACACACACACACACACACACACACACACACACACACACACACGCACGCACGCACGCACGGACACACACACGATAAAACAGCCACGAATAGACTTACGCGACCATGCACACCTTCAATAAATTATGTTTTTGTGTTCAAGTCTTTCATATGAAACCACGTCCGTCGCATCTCGACATGCAAAACATTTCCAGGCAACGAACGAATAATTGACGTGGAGGGGGAAAGCAGTCTCGGAGTCAGAGACGGGGGAGGGGGGAGTCGAGACGAGGGACTAATAAAGGACTGAAATCATGGGAAAGCGTAAGTGGCAGTGTGGGCTCTGAAGTGATGACGCTGATCCGTGTGTCGTTGGATGCTGCTGCTGCTGCTGCGAGTGGAAGCGAAGCTGGAGGAAGAGGTTGAAGATGCTCCAGTGACATCAGACTCCCCGCTGAACGGACCTGCTGCCGGTGTAGGAGACAGCGTTTTCCCATCCACCACCATGAATATATATTTTAATTTACGTGGACAGTTTGCAAGGCAAATAGCAGAAGACAGAGTGACCCAAGGTATGTAGGAATGGAAAACTGACCAGAGGCGATTGCTTCGTTGCGGTTCTCTCAGATGGGGGATCAATATATTGACTCTCGCCTTTTGACAGGCGTTATGATGGATTGTGATAATTTGTTTTTAGATCAGGTTCTGAAAAATAAATGTAACCCTACAGCTGTTGACGATATGGAACTATAATAATATATAATAACAATCTGTTGAAGAAATCAGTCTGGCAGCTGTAAGTCCTTGATTCCTTGCTGAACTTCCATTATGTCGCCTGTATCTCGTTTGCATTGCTGAGGAGTCTTTCATGTGAGGCTCTTGGAGCAGCACTGGTGGTCTTCCAATGTGTGATGCGCAACTTTGTTGTGAAATAAAGTATTATTTAATAATTACATAAGTAAAAATGTACTCTTTTTTCAAAGCGTTCACAAAATTCCGATTACAATCTTTCACCCAAGCACCAGTCTCTATCCTCCAGTTAGAATTAGTCTACTAATAGTAGGCTGCTATCAAATTAGATGGTTTGGAGCCTTCGGTGAAGGGGTAACACGTGCAGTACCCAGGCTGTTCACTAGATGGCGCGGGAGGGGGAGCGCCTCGTCCCCTGAACGTCTCGCGCGCGCCGGGAGAGCAGACAAGATGCTGATGCTGCTGATGCTGCTGACACAAGCAAAGCAAAACAAAACATCTCTCCACGGATCAAAGCCTTCTCGGGGTGCCGCGTTTTGGCGAGCTCTCTCATTGGCTCTGTGTAGGTTAACCGGAGAAGAACGATGAGATGCCAGGTTGTTTTCCAGTCAACTTAAAAATAGATCTACCTTAAGACAGAGAGAGATAAAGCGTGAGTGCTTTGGAGCCTTCTGGACCGTTTCTCCAAATGCGATTACCGTCGATGCAGGGTTTCTCTGTGGTAACAAGGAGGCTGCTGGGTTAGGACTTCCTACTTTACCCCGAGCACACCCAAGGGTCGCATCATCATGTGATCATTTCCCGCCCCGTTGTTTCTTAATGATTATGATGGCTCTCGTGAGGAAGTCTTCATCGGAAGCGCGCTCGGTCACATAGCGTCTCCTTGCGGACGATGCACCTCGGATGTCCCTGACCCGGCATGGTGCTGACGGTGATGATGGCACTCGGGTCCCGAACAGACCCCGAGCCAGGTAACGAGTCCTAGGGGGGGGGGGGGGCTTGGAGCCCGGGCCGGCAGGAGTAACTTGATTAAACGGTTGTGGTCGACCTGGATGTTGGGTTGCATTGACAATGGGAATGATTGCATGTTGGATATGTAAATGCTTAGTTAAGGTCAGCTTATGCATTCAATCGCAATTCTTTTTTATCGCAGGGCTAAGGATTCATTCGGAGGCTGCAAACTTGTTATTGAATACTTTTTTTGTTGTTACACGTGCATGTACGAGAAGATGTTTTGTATTACGCAGGCGCGTTTTGCATCACTTATATCGTCGATTTGAATCGTGTGAGCCAGTCTAATAACTTTGCGTGTACCCGGGTGTGCAGGTGCCTGTGGTTTTTGTTGTATTTGCATCGGAGGCCTACACGAGTGTGCGACGTGCTTAAAGGGGAAGAACCCAAAACAATCAGGCACGTGAATCCAAACGTTAATAGCGATGGTTGGTTCTTCAATAGTTCCTACTTCGTACGTAGTCTCCGTCTTCTGGGGCAACTTTGCGAAAGTTTGGTGCCTCGTTCTGTGTTCGTTCACCGTGAAGCTCTGGAGGCGCTGGGTGGGGGTGTTTGTGTTTCACAGGGAATGAAAAGTAGGCTATGCATAATGTCCATTGTCATAATGCTGCTGCTAGCTGCTATTATTAAATATTCTCCCCCCTCTCACCTCATCCACTCCCTCTCTCCCGCTTCCCTCATGGGTACTGTCTCCCCCTCTCTCTCTCTCTCTCTCTCTCTCTCTCTCTCTCTCTCTCTCTCTCTCTCTCTCTCTCTCTCTCTCTCTCTCTCTCTCTCTCTCTCTCTCTCTCTCTCTCTCTCTCTCTCTCTCTCTCTCTCTCTCTCTCTCTCTCACTCTCTCTCCTCCTCGCTCTCTCTCTCTCTCAGCTCCTCTCTCGTCTCTCTCTCTCTTCTCTCTCTCTCTCCTCTCCTCTCTCTCTCTCCTCTCTCTCTCTCTTCTCTCTCTCTCTCTCTCTGCTTCCTCTCTCTCTCTCTCTCTCTCTTCTCGCTCCTCTCCCCCCTCTCCTCTGCTGTTAATCAGGGAGAAACACTTTGGGTGTTATTAGCACACTCAAGGCTGCCCACACTAGTAGTATGATGATCACAAACACACACACACACATATGATCACACACACACACACACACACACACACACACACACACACACACACACACACACACACACACACACACACACACACACACACACACACACACATTCAGAAAAACACACCCACACGCGTGCAAAGCAACACACAGGCTCTCACACTCTCTCCCCTCCATCCCTCCCCCATCTCCCTCTGCATATACCCACTTGTTCCTGACAGCCTTCGACGGGTAATTAGGGCTCCACATGACACGTATAAAACACACCGCACATCCCACCCACTCACCAGTCACACATACAGAACTGGAATACTGTATACGTTAACCTGCAGCAGCCTCACATCGTCCCCGGGTGATGGGAGTCGTGTAGAAAAAGCAACGACCGCGGCTTTTAGAGCAACACTCAGACCCTTTACGATGTAATTCATTAGGAGCCGTTTCTGCGCTGTAGCCAGCAGGTTAACGCACTTCACGCCGGTGGCTGTGGTGGAGGAGAAGAGATGTCCTTATGTAATGGCCCAGACTCGCCCAGACTTCAGGTTCAGAAACATCAGCGCCAACTATTTCACACTGCCGCTCCCCGTGTCAGAGACAGGGCTTTGACTAACTGTCAGAGTGGGGGAGGAGATGGGTTCCTTATTTTGAGTTCCTGTACATATTTCAGGTGGCAATGACTCTGGTTATGTCAAGGGTTAGGTTCTGTTTGGATGATAACATTGCGGTGAGTCAAAGTGAAGCTCTGTGTGCGACCCCGAGCCCCTGAATCTCTTGGGGAGCCTCTTCAGGTGGGATCTGTTGTGAAGATGAGGTAGACGTCACTACTTCACTTGGTTTGGAGATGGAGTGATCTGAGAAATACAGCGTGCTTTCATGTTTTCACCATCAACGATAAACCCTTGTGTGCACGGTAACCCCCCTCGAGTGGAGCCCTAAGGGTTAGATGATGAAGGTGAGGAATGTGTTGAGAGATAATCATCAATCCCAGAACCGGGACATTCCGGTGTGCCGGCGGGACCTTCCGGAACGTTAAAACAAAACGTGAACAACAAAACCAGAATTATAATGCAAATATACTGTAACACCTGTCTATGGATACACCATAGGTGAGGTGTCAAGATGTAGGTGCACTACTGTGTGCATCCCTTTGGGGCCCCAGGGAGGGACAGGAGGGGCCAGACCCCGGGGCCCGATGAGCGGAGAGGTCCAGACGAGGTCTGAGCGTGTGGGAGGAGGGTGATGGTGTGTGAGTGTGTGTGTAATCTCTCTCCTCCGCTCTCTGTCTCCTCTCTCTCTCCATCCCGTCGTCCCGGTCTAGAGGTAGCCATGAGTGCCCCGCGTCGGCCCTCAAGTTCCCATGGCGACAGGTAATGGTCTGCGCTGAACGACACGCGCACGCCGGCAACGGCACGCACACGCGTGATTCATGAGTACACAAACACAGACAGACACATACAGAAATACACACGCACACTCTGTATAGAGATGCATACATAATCTACTATGCACACACAGAAATACCAACCCAGTCTCATGGGAATACGTGACACTGTCAAGTCATTTAATCTATTCATTCTTGTTCTGGGACACAAATTAAAAAAAAATTGTGCCAAAAGCACAAATTTCGAACAATATGACAGCTTTTGGCCAGCCGTTTCTACTTTCACCTTTGATTCTGGGAAATTGTGACAATTCACAGATATATTTAATGCAGGTGTGCTGCTTTGTAGGCAACGTAATAAAAAGGTATCGGCTTCATCTCTTCTTTTTCGAATGAGTTTGAAATTTGTGTTTTTGGCACGAAAAAATTGAAATTCCGTGTCCCAGATCACGAATCAAGAGATTAAATGACGTGACGTGACAGTGTCACATATTTCCGTGAGACTTGGTTGGAAATACACACGCTATAGAGATAAATACATAATGTACTATACACACACAGAGAAATACACACACAAACACACATAAATACACACACACGCACGCACACTGTATTGACATACATACATATATACTTGACTATACACACACACACACGCACACATACAAACACACGTACACACAGACAGGTGTACACACGCCTGCACACAGTCCATTCTCCTTCTGTTTGCTTGCCAAGACTAAATGGTTGAGAGAGCCCAATTAATTGGTTGCTGAGCAATTCAGTCGTTACCTGATTTCTGTGTTCTATGTTCTGTGTCCTGGTTTCTGTGTTTTCTGTGTTATGTGTACTATGTGTTCTGGTTTCTGTGTTCTATGTGTTCTGTGTTCTGTGTTCCATGTTCTGTGTTCTATGTTCTGGTTTCTGTGTTCTGTGTGTTCTGTGTGTTCTATGTTCTGTGCTCTGGTTTCTGTGTTTTCTGTGTTCCGTGTGTTCTGTATGTTCTATATTCTGTGTTCTGATTTCTGTGATTTCTGTGTTCTGGTGTTTCGTGTTCGGTGTTCTTACATTTAAAATGCAGTGGCCTCTCTGACACAGTATTGGCAGCGTCTTAGTTAAACTATCGTATCTTCTGCTGTGACTCAGATTGCGCCTTGCTTGCCAGACATTTGAGCAATCACATAAAGTGGAATATGGAAGTATTGCAAATAATAGATTTTTTACTCCAATTTAACTCAAAGGATGTCCAATTAAAATAAACGTCCTTTGTCAGATGTAGCCGCATTCTATGGCCTTTTATAAAGACCGTGTCCCTCCCCTTCCTCTGAGGAGAGCGGCCAGACTCTCCTTGTGTACTCTGCCAGGTTTAGCCTCAAGCTTTGGGACTGCAAGTCCTCCGTGCACATTCATCACCGAGAGTTGTTCAGTGACCTGCATGCATTCAATTGGTCTCAGGGGGATTTTTCTCTGCACAGGATGTATGGTTTTATATTCAATCTCTGCTTATTGTGTCCTCAACAAGACGTAAATCATCCCTCGATCTACCTCCATCGCCATCATCTCCATCACCGCGTCCACCAACACCTCTACCCCACCCGCCGTCATTCAACCACAACCTCCACCACCACCATAATCTCCCCCACCACCAACACCACCTCTACCACCACCACCACCACCTCCACCCCCACCATTACACCACCACCATAAT
>OLKM01001276.1:25000-27996 GCA_900291075.1 Melanogrammus aeglefinus | reverse complement strand
CCACCACCACCACCACCACCTCTACCACCTCCACCACTATCATTACACCACCACCATTATCTCCACCACCACCTCCTCCACCACCACCACCACCACCACCATCATCCCCACCTCCACCAGCACCACCTCCACCTCCACCCCCACCATTACACCACCACCATTATCTCCACCACCTCCACCTCCACCACCATCATTACACCACCACCATTATCTCCACCACCACCTCCATCTCCACCACCACCACCATCATTACACCACCACCATTATCTCCACCACCACCACCACCACCTCCATCTCCACCTCCACCACCATCATTGCACCATCACCACCACCGAACTCTCCCTCCATCCTCTTCATCGCAGCGCTGACCGGTGTTCCTCTGTCCCCTCCCTCCTCCCAGCCGGTCGTCCTGTGAGACGCTGCAGAAGAACAACAGCAGCAACTCGGGGGTCATCCTGGACATCTCCACCCTGAAGATAGCGGAGGAGGACTCCGGGGTTCCCCCTCTGCCCCCTCGCTACCGCTTCAGAGACCTGCTCCTCGGGGACCAGACCTCCCAGAACGACGACCGGTGAGGGGGGGGGGGGGGGGGCTTACACTCTGGGACGCCCCGAGGGGTGTGTGCGTTGGTGTGTGTGTGTAGGTGTGTGTGTGTGTGTGTGTGTGTGTGGGGGTGTTTGTGTGTAGCGAGGGGCTTACCACTGTGGGCGCACCCGTCAAGGGGGTGGTGTTTTCCGTTTTTGTGGGTGGGGTGTGTGTGTGTTGTGCTCGCTGTGTGTGTGTGCTGTCGTGTTCGTGCGTGTGTGTGTTCGTGTGTCGTGTGTGGTGTGTGTGTGCTGTGTGTGTGTGTGTGTGGGGCAGGGGGCGTTGAACGGCAAAAATGGTTTGTTTTGCTGTGTTCAGTTGAGTCTGTGTGCATCCTTCGATCGGACGCTACGTTCTGTAGCGTGGCGAGTTTAATACACAACACGCAATGCGCGGCGGCTCAAAACACTCACGCTCGTTTGGACCGCACTGCGGATCTATTGGTTCCCATATCTACGCGGCGTGTCCTCCTTCATCGCCACGAGGGCAAGGGCGCTCTCAGACGGCGCTTCGACTTCCTAAAGTAGGAACCTCCCCTCTGCCAGCAAACATCCCCGTGACTCAGAGCTGTCGTTGCCTCCTGCGGACGGATGGGTCTGCGGTCCGGGGGTCCCTCAGAGCCAGAGAGGGTTGAGGTGGTGACGGGCTGAGGGATGGGGAGCTCTCCCTGGTGCTGCAGGCCCCGCTGAGAAAGGGCCCGTCACCATTGCTCTCAACAGGCTGGCTGGCTGTCTGTCTGGCTGGCTGGCTGGCTGCCTGGCTGGCTGCCTGGCTGCCTGGCGGGCTGGCACCGCCTCAGGGCGAGATTTACGATGCAGTTGTTTACAATCGATCCGTTTGGTTCCTCCTGGAATCATTAAACTTACCACCTTCTTACTTTTTATGCACACCCCGGGCAGCTGATGGAGTCTCGGAATAAATATGACTAATGGATGTAGTGGCCATCTTGGGTCCTTCTCGGCTCAAAACACTTTGGTGTGTTTTGTGTCCGTATGGGTATTTTCTATATTTGAAATTCAACCATCTTAAATAATAATTAAAAAAAATTTATGCATATAATAAATTGACGTATGAACAACACATTATCATCTCCTGTCATCTCCTGCCAGACACAGACACACAGACGCACATACATATGCACACGCACACAAATGCACACGCAGAGACCTCTAAAGGAGCGTGCGCTGAACACATTAAGCGGGACGGCTTGGTTTTTATCTTCTGATCCTTACGTTGGAGGGGTTTTTCCATCCTCACTTGTTTCACTATGTGCAGGAACAGAAAGCCATGCCCTGTGTTACATGTTATCTCGCGAGCCCACCCGCAGCCGATGACATTTATCACAGGGGGTTGTTAACCTTCCATTGATGTGGTCCGCTTTGTGCTGCGAGATCAGCCTGTAGGTCGCCACATGCCCGGGAAGGGAATGGGACCTTTCTCTACTGGACGTATCCCGGGTACACAGACAGGCATGTGACCCTTCAACTATGAGGTCTTTTGTCCTCTCTCTCTCTCTCTCTCTCTCTCTCTCTCTCTCTCTCTCTCTCTCTCTCTCTCTCTCTCTCTCTCTCTCTCTCCTCTCTCCCTCTCTCTCTCTCTCTCTCTCTCTCCTCTCTCTCTCTCCCTCTCTCCTCCTTCATCCCCTCCTCCCTCCCTCTCTCTCCCTTCATCCCCTCCTCCCTCTCTCTCTCTCCCTTCATCCCCTCCTCCCTCTCTCTCTCTCCTCTCTCCCTCCCTCCCTCCCTCCTCTCTTCCCTCCCTCCTTCCTCTCCTCCCTCCCTCCTCTCTCTCTCTCTCCCCTCCTCCCTCTCTCTCTCTCTCTTCATCTTCTCTCTCCCTCGCTCCCTCCCTCCCCTTCCCTCCCCTTCCCTCCCTCCCTTCTACCTCTCTCTCGTCTCTTCTCTCTCTCTCTCTCTTCTGATGCCCCCCCCTGGCCTCCCATAGTAATAGCTGTCAGTGTGATTTAGTTCAAATCAAGGAGCTTTTCTCCACACACATGGCTTTCTCCTTTTCTCACAATATACATGACTGGTTGTGTTCTTTTTTAATAGTTTACAGTATATTTTAATAAGACGCATCATATTTAATAATAATATATATATATACTATAGTATATTTTGATATGAACAAAAACAACAAAAAAATACATTAAAGAAAACACCTGCTCAAGGTTTTGTTCAACAAATGGATTTAATTTGTGAGCAGCACGCCGGTACGCAGGCAGTGGATCCATCTGTAGATTCAAGACAGCACGGAGAGAAGCAACAAACGTAAAGTACCCTCGAATGTGTGAAGTCTTGAGAACGAGTGGGACACATCTGTGACTCGAAATGCCAGAAAAATATAATCTCTAAGGCAAAATGTGTGTGTGTGTGTGTGTGTGTGTGTGTGTGTGTGTGTGTGTGTGTGTG
>OLKM01001276.1:7500-17500 GCA_900291075.1 Melanogrammus aeglefinus | reverse complement strand
AGTGTGTCTGTCCTCTATCCCAGTGACATGTCTCTCTACAGTCTGTCCTCTATCCCAGTGACATGTCTCTCTACAGTGTGTCTGTCCTCTATCCCAGTGACATGTCTCTCTACAGTGTGTCTGTCCTCTATCCCAGTGACATGTCACACCGTGACACGAAGAGCACAAGAACACAAACAGCGTTCTGGGATCTGTCGTCCATAAATCCTTAACCCTAACCCAGGGTTCCATTTTGTCAACTTCAGTTGAATTGTAAGCTGTGTCGTTGTGCGCCTTCATTAGTCTTCCTCCGTGATCACGCAGAGACATGAAGTCTCAGAGGCAGTGTGCAATTAGAGCCCCGTTTGAAAGCGAGAGATGTCGCGGGGGGGGGGGTGTGAAACTGCCTCTTTCTAATGGCTTTCTCTTCTGCAGCCAGCATGTCTCTGGGTAGATCAGGAGTATGCAAAACAACGCCAGCGCTTTCTTTCTTACCCGTTTAATTAGCTCTGATGGGCTAGCATACAAAGCTTCAGACATCGGCGCCGAAGACTCTGTGTGTGTGTGTGTGTGTGTGTGTGTGTGTGTGTGTGTGTGTGTGTGTGTGTGTGTGTGTGTGTGTGTGTGTGTGTGTGTGTGTGTGTGTGTGTGTGTGTGTGTGTGTGTGTGTGTGTGTGTGTTTGTGTGTGTGTGTGATTGTGCGTGCTTGCATGTGTGTGTGTGTGTTTCTGATTATCTGCGTGCATGCATGTGTGTGTGGATGTGTGTCTGTGTGCATGTGTGTGTGTGTGTGTGTAAGTGTGCGGGTGTGAGTGTGGGTGTGTGTGGGCGAGGAAGGCTTCTCCTGTGATAGCTTCACACTGGTGCATCCATGGTATCAACAAATATGTTTTTTTGTGTCTTCTACGTCCTTTCCGTTCCATTCCCTATCCCATTAATTAATTTATTAGCATTTATGAAACTGTAAACTTATTATTCAAGGACAAATGTCATTGAATAATGACATTTGTCAAATGCAATGTCAAATGCTGTGAATGCTGTTTACTAATGCTGTTTACTAATAATTACAATGGTCACCTTTCTGTGTAATCTCCAGAAGTAATTAATGCATTACACTCAATATAAATAAATACTAATAATGCCTGCAAGAATTGCAATGGACAGCAGCACCAGGCCTTCCTGGGAAGAGCCAGGAGGCTGAATGCCTGTTTCTCTTTATTATCCCAGTAAATAATACTGCACTTTCAAGGCAACCTTTCCAACCCAAGGCGTCTTTTAAAAGCCTGAAAAAAAAGTGTTTTGTGGTTTCTGTGTCATGCTGCAAAATCGAAAAAAAAAATTCTGAATAGAAAGGAAATCTGAATAGATATTGTGTGTGTGTGTGTGTGTGTGTGTGTGTGTGTGTGTGTGTGTGTGTGTGTGTGTGTGTGTGTGTGTGTGTGTGTGTGTGTGTGTGTGTGTGTGTGTGTGTGTGTGTGTGTGTGTGTGTGTGTGTGTGTATGTGTGTGTGTGTCTTTGTGTGTTTTTCTGTGTGTTTCTGTTTAATGCATTACCATGTATGCATTCAACTACTTATTACGTGTGTGTATATGTGTGTGTGTGTGTGTGTGTGTGTGTGTGTGTGTGTGTGTGTGTGTGTGTGTGTGTGTGTGTGTGTGTGTGTGTGTGTGTGTGTGTGTGTGTGTGTATGTGTATGTGTTGCCTTTGGAACACTATCCCACAAAACTATGCTGAATGCACTGACGGAGATCCATCTACCTCAGCCCTTTATAGACATCATAACTTCCTCTTCATCCTTGACATTAACCAGTGGCTCAAGTGGCTCGGTCAGTGTGCTCCACCTGATATCAGATCCCCAAACCCTGTTCAGGGTTTCGCTGATGATGTCGAGGTGTGCTCCAGTGACGAGAGTGTCATACACAACATGCTGGCCAGAACAGAGGAATTTCTTCACTGGTCAAAGCTGGAGGTGAAGCACACCAAGTGTGCAGCTTTTTATGAGCGATGCGATGAGGTATAAAGTCAGATCGGACAAACCACACCCTCCTTCACAATAACGGAACAGCCTATCAGGGTCTTCTCACGCCACGAGTCATACAACTATCTTGGCCATAAGATCAACATTGCGGGTGAGTGGGGGGAGCAGGCACAGGAGCTACGTAGTGCCTATAAGAACAGAATCGATCTAATTCCTCCCCACTCCCTGTAGTCATGAAACTGGACGCTATCAGAGAGGTGGCCCTGGCAAAGGTTCAACACCTCTTTGCAAATGTCCACATCCTGCAAAATGTCTTACAGGACATGAACAATAAAACAGTCCAGGCTGTCAGAGAATGGCTAGGGCTGAACTCACACTTTACCCGGGATCTCATCTTCCTCTCACATAAAGAGGGGGAGACTGGGTGTCCCAAACGTGGAATGGGTATACACTGCTACCAGGCTGACACACCTCCTCAGCATGCGTCCTCAATGATGATGCCAGTGTCAGAGAGCTGGCCAGAGCTTCCCTCATGCTGGACCTCAGGAAGAGGAAGGTCCCTCTGGCCAAAGCAGGCCAGGACAGCTTCTTAGGCTTTGGGAGGAAAAGCAGCGGGAAACTGGACACACAAGCCAAGCTCCAGGCTTTGGAGTTCGGTTGGACTGGCCGCACCTAAATGATCTGTGCAACAGAATGATAGTCAAACTGGAATGGGCACAACCCAACTCACACACAGTACCACAGGCATCTGATGCAGTTGTCACCGACCCATCTGTAACCGCAGAGGCAACTGTACATCACAATGAGGCACAACACATGCTACAGAACACAACAGCAAGGAGATTCCTTCTTAACATAAAACAAACAGAGACCAAACAACCACTGGATCTGGACTTAGAATAGCAGGGGAAGCTAGCATGCCTAGAACTTTGCCACGACCACGTCTGCGTCCCACTCCATGTACAGAAATGCTGCTGTTGGGGAGGACATCCTCTGTTTCACTGCCAAAGCTAGGCTGCAGGTGCTACCTACCAAATACAATCTGGCATTAGGGTACCCTGCACACCACCATCCACACGGTATAATGCACTCTGGTCATCAACTTGAATCGGTTGTCCATGTTGTGAATGGCTGTACTATGTACAAAGGACTGTATATTGCACGCCAAGACCGACTTGTTGATCTGGTTTCCAGCAATGTTAAAGAAGTATTTCTAGAAAATGTGACCATGTACAAACATTCACGCATCATGCCGGAATGGTTTAACAGCTCTATTGATGTGTTTTGTAACATCCCAAATACCCCTGATGTTGTGTTTTTAAACAGAGACAGAAGGGAAGTGCTCCTCCTTGAGATAGGCTGTGTGTTTGATCTGTACATGGAAATTGCTTTCAATGATAAAATCGTTAAATACCAGCCCATTCTGGAAATACTAAGGGACCTAGGCTACCAATGCAAGCTAATAGTGTTTATTTTTGGCAGCTTGGGGCATGTCCACAACCGTGTTTTCAGTGGGTTAAGGCTGGCTGGGCTCTCCAGCAGAAAATCTAAACAATTAGCAAAGTTCTGCTTCATGTCAGCAGTGATAGGCAGTCTGGCAGTGTGGCGCAGGAGATGTTTTTTGTACCCTTGAACAAAGACCCAAAGATCTTATCTCTGAAATATTTGAATCCTGTCTCTTGTAATGTAATTGGTGGATACAAATAAAGCATTAAGTGTGTGTTTGTTTAAGTGCATCACCATGTTTGCATATATCTTCTTTGTGTGTGTGTGTGTGCATTCATCTACTTTGTGTCTTTGTGTGTGTGTGTGTGTGTGTGTGTGTGTGTGTGTGTGTGTGTGTGTGTGTGTGTGTGTGTGTGGTGTGTGTGTGTGTGTGTGTGTGTGTGTGTGTGTGTGCGTGTGTGTGTGTGTGTGTGTGCGCGCGTGCGTGTGTGCGTGCGTGCGTGCATGTGTGTGTGTGTGTGCATCCGTACGTCCGTGCGTGAGTGCGTGTGTGTCTTTGTGTGTGTGTGTGTGTGTGTGTGTGTGTGTGTGTGTGTGTGTGTGTGTGTGTGTGTGTGTGTGTGTGTGTGTGTGTGTGCATCCGTGCGTCTGTGCGTGCGTGTGTGGGTCGGTGTGAGTGTGCTTTTTTGTATGTGTGTTTGTTGATCTCTAGCTCTCTGAACCTCCTGAGGACAGACAGACAGACAGACAGACAGACAGACAGACAGACAGACAGACAGACAGACAGACAGACAGACAGACAGACAGACAGACAGACAGACAGACAGACAGACAGACAGACAGACAGATAGGATCCACCGATGGTGGCTGGTTCCTCTGATGACTGTTGACAGTGCGTTGCCATGGCTCCTCCCTCTCCCCCCCTCAGCCCTTTGGCTGTTACCACAGAGACCTACTGTCAGTCTGGACCTCCAGCCAGTCTCCTCTGGACCGGGGCCGTTACCATGGAGACGTACTATCAGTACTATCGACCGTAATGGAGACCTACAGGCAGTCTAGCGGCGCCAAATAATTATGATTGCGGGAGCTAGATTGTTTATAGCAGGTGCTATTACATTGTGACTCAACGAAGTACAGGTAATACGACACACTATAATATGGTACGAATCTCCCATTCAAATTACAACAACAAGCAGTCTTCCTCGTTTACGCAAATGAAAAGTGAGGGAGTTGCAAACTCCTATAACCGGGGCTCCCCTGCTGCTTCCTGCTGCTCGCCACATTATTATATAAAAAAAGGAAATATTTATGCTCAGCCTTTTTCAGGGGGGGCTCAAGCACCCTTTAGTCAACCCCCCCACCCCTGAGTGTCTTCCAATCTGTCTCGGGAGGCCCACTGTAACGCCTCCTCTCCACTCAAGAGTGGGTTGGGGATAATCTCTGATACGTAATCGTTTCAGTTGAATCAGTTTTGCTTATCGCCACTAGGTGTCTCTGTTACACCGGTTCTTCGCGTTCTGGCCAGCACCTGCCTGTGCAGGGTGCACCTGTTCTGCCAAGCACACTGTTTCCCCATTACGCCATCATATCTGATCCCTATTTCCTCTCATTGATTGTTTCTCTCTTCATTACGTTTGTCATCCTCAACCCGATCCTCAGTCCCCATTTGCTGATCCGTCGTTATTGTGGATCCGATGTTGCATTGTGGATAATATATCCGGTGTATTCCGGTCCAAGGCAGGATCACAACAATATTTGAAGTTGGGTTTAGAAGATGGATTTGTTTGCTCAGCTGGGGAAATATTGGCTCACCTTACAGCTCGGGTCTCTGGGCGGAGGAATATTAGTTTTCCCTGCTGTGATAATGATCAGGCGTGATGGCCTGCGGTGCTTCAAGCCATCAGCTCACATAACATAGCCGGAGCCGGTGTTGGTATTGCAGGATCTGTTTGGTTATCAGGTTATTTTGCTCCATGGGACATGTGAACTAAAGTTTTTAATTGTGCATCTTTCTTGATCAGACGTGTTCTGAAAGACACGTGAATATTTTATTACTTTGCAAAGGCTACTTCAAGTAGTTAGCCTACATGCGATGCCAATTGCATTGTAAAAGTAGCCTATAAAGGGAATAGGGTTAAATGTCACGTTGGATCATGATATTTAACCTATTCCGGGCGTATCGACATCTCTGATGAGTCTTTAAGCTGACAGCCCGATATCGATCGATTGATAGACGGGTTATTGATCACTCCTCCTAGATTAATCCAATGTAGCGCTGACTGTTAAATCAAACGGTGGTCGTTAATAACGGGGTTTCTCTGCGGGGGTCTGGGACTGGCTGGTTGACGTTGTGCTGTGACGACGCGATGGATGGAGGATGGAGGGCTCTGCTGGCGGGAGAGGCTCAGACGTCCACCCTCTGCGTCTCTAACGCAACCAGCGGAGACGGAAAGGCTCTTCCTCCTCTTCATCATCCTCTTCCTCTGCTTCTTCTGCTTCACTTTGCTTCTTGCGAAAAGAGATGAGGACGCGGATCTCTGGTTCCTGAGCCCTTCGTGACACACGGAGGAACAGACCGGTCGTGTAGCCTGATTATCTTGGATTGATATTTGGGGAGGAAGCGAGGAGGGGGAGGCAGGCATGGCAGGCGCTAAACTCACTCCGTCGCCCTCGGAGATAGACCCAGACGTCAAGACCGAGGTGCAAAAGACCCCCCCGGAGCCCACCTGGGTAAACCCGTCGATGGCGGCCCGGACCATGGGTTCCTTCGGGAGCGATACGGGCCAGAGGTACGGCCACCGCAGATCCTGCACGGAGAGATGCATGCTTCTCGATGCAGTCGGGCTGCAAACCTGTAGCCCGACTGCATCGAGAAGCATGCATCTCAAAGCAGTCGGGCTGCAAACCTGCAGCAGCCTCGTCCGCGTAACGTCAGCGGTGCCGCAGCGCATGCATGTGGCACTAAAGTCTCCACAACAACTCGGTTGATGGATCATCCACGCTATAGTCTCGCTTTTGATATGCAATGATACTGTCTCATTATCATATACGTCCTCATCATCATCATCATCATCAAGCTCATCCTCATCAGCACCGTGACCATCATCATGTATAAAGCACCACCGAGTGTCACTGTCAGTAGGCTATCGAAGTTGATTCATCGGAGCGTAAAATGACATAACCCGTGTGCCCCAGCCGGTGTCCCCATCATCCCGGTTCATTCCCAGCTGATTTAGCGCCCCTCGCTTTCATCATCACAATGCGTGTTAAGGGTGTCTGTGTGTGTGTGTGTGTGTGTGTGTGTGTGTGTGTGTGTGTGTGTGTGTGTGTGTGTGTGTGTGTGTGTGTGTGTGTGTGTGTGCGTGTGTGTGTGCGTGTGCGTGTGCGTGCGCGTGCGTGCGTGTGTGTGCGTGTGTGCGTGCGTGCGTGCGTGCGTGTGTGTGTGTGTGTGTGTGTGTGTGTGTGTGTGTGTGTGTGTGTGTGTGTGCGGCTGTGTGTGTGTGCGTGCGTGCCTGCGTGTGTGTGTCCCACTGAGCATTCAATGGGATTCACGGCAGTGATCGTCTGTTACATCATTGGGGGTGATGCTGCATCGTAATTAGAGATGAATGCGTTTGTGGTCGTGCCATGCTTCGGCCGCTCTGCTGGAGGGAGCCGATGGCTGCGATTCAATGGAGGGTCTGCAATGCAAACTGTTTGTGATTTGTGTTCATTCCCGCCACTCAGGGGTGTCCATCGTTCATGCACCAGTCATGCATTTGACGTTAGCACTAGAGAAATGCTGGGATGTGATTATCAAAGTAGGTTAATGATTTATAGTGATAATAATTCGGGTAAAAAAAGGGTTCGTCTGTTGGCGAATTTATTGATTCAGGGTACCTTTTGGAACCGTTTCAAAAAGTAACACACGGCAATGCAGTGTCAGTATTTATAGCATGCATCATATCCACTTAGGATTTATTAATTAATTTAATCTAAAATCAATTAGGAGAGGCAATTGTGAATTTATGGGTCAGCATAATTTTTATATCTTACAAGGTTCAACCTGAAACTGGAGATTTTATAATATCATATGGTAAATATTTGTAACACTTAAATGTAAAATATATGTTATACAATATATGTCTATAGTATGACATATATTGACCTACAGTTATGTAAATACCCTGTTCTCTTTTTTTAGTAAACTAATCCCATAATTGGGTAAAAATAGTTCTGCTGCAAGGCTTCTCATTAGTATGCATTTGGCATGCTGTAACACACACACACACACACACACACACACACACACACACACACACACACACACACACACACACACACACACACACACACACACACACACACACACACACACACACACACACACACACACACACACACACACACACACACACAAACACACACATATACACAGACACACATTAGGTCTTGATTCAGAAGTAACTAGCATAATTTCACCCACAAGGCTGGCGTAGTTTATCCCACAAGGCTAGTATAGTATAATCCACAAGGCTGGCGTAGTTTAATCCACAAGGGTAGTGTAAGTCAATATTTACCTTCTTATTTACTGGTATCTGAAGCGGCTGTGGTCATATTGTCAATGCCAACGTGCCTTCGGGGCCAAGCACCATAGTCTTCCTTTTTCTAAAGTAAGAGTACCTAAAAATAGGGCACTGTGTGGTTGCCATGGTCTTCAGAATCCTGTACCCCATATTATTCAGCAACGCAGAGGCATCCGTGGTATGGTCTGGTATAGTATAGCTCTCTACAACCTAGCGCTCTGTGGCTGGGTGGTAAAGTGGGAATGGAACCACCAACACTGGCGGCGTTAATGCCTTGCTCAACCAACTGGGAAGGCTCTGCAAATGTTATGGTAACCAGGCCCCAATGTGGGGGGGTGCTGTGATCATAGCAACATCCCAGTTAATAGAGACATAAACATGCATTACCGCAAAGTAACTGTTGTTGTTCTAACACCTTTTGCCTTTTAGCATTTTATTTATTCATATATGAATAATGTGGTATTGATATAAAAGCATATTAATATGAATTATGAGTGAGTTTTTTATGAGATGTTCTGCCATCCTGAGCAGGTGGGGAACGGCTCTATGCCTAACAAAACATTATCACTGATCACTGACTGGAAGGGCACATGAGGACACTACACGCATATGTCTTCATCTCATCATACCACGTACCTAAAGGCTCTCACCACTCCATCCGTTATTCCCGAGTAATTAGGCTGAGGAATGAGAGAACAACGTGGCCCGCGGAGCACGAATTGAACACATTTTACAGCTGCATTATTAGCACTTTTATGCATGCATTATTAATACGTGTATGTGGAAGGGTGCACATAACTGTGATAATACAGCGTTTAGGAACCATTTTGATTCTTATGCAGTCGCCTGGAGATGTAGACTCCTGAGGAACACGATTTTGGGAGCATTGATTGTTTTGGTACCGTAAGACTAAAACAGTCATCATTTGTGTTCTCTAGACAATCAGTCTCACCTCCTCCTCTCTCTTCCTCCAAACGATCCCTTATTCATCGCGCCACCTCTCTATCTGTCTCCATCCATCTCCTCCATCTCCATCTATGGTCCCGAGGCAGAGCAGCCGGGCTGTCAGGACAGATAGGTTGGCCCGGATGTTGTCTGGGAACAGAGTGCTTTAGATGGGAGATCCAATGTAATAAGGGTGTCCATCTGGCCGGCTGACGATGGGATAGGAGGCCGAGGTGATGAGAGGAGGAATGAGAGACAGGTATAACAGGACGAGATCATTGGAGGAGTGAGAGACAGATATAACAGGACGAGATCATTGGAGGAGTGAGAGACAGGTATAACAGGACGAGATCATTGGAGGCGTGAGATACAGGTATAACAGGACGAGATCATTGGAGGAGTGAGAGACAGGTATCAGAGGAAGAGGTGAATGGAGGAGGAGTGAGAGACAGGTATCAGAGGACGAGGTCATTTGAGAAAGAGTAAGACAGATATCAGAGGATGAGGTGATGGGAGGAGTGAGAGACAGGTATCAGAGGACGAGGTTATGGGAGAAAGAGTAAGACAGATATCAGAGGACGAGGTGATGGGAGGAGTGAGAGACAGGTATCAGAGGACGAGGTCATGGGAGAAAGAGTAAGACAGATATCAGAGGACGAGGTCATGGGAGGAGTGAGAGACAGGTATCAGAGGAGGGGGTGATGAGAGGAGGAGTGAGAGACAGATCAGAGGACGAGGTGATGGCAGGAGTGACAGGAGTGAGAGACAGATATCTGTGGGTGAGGTGATGGGAAGAGGAGTGAGAGACAGGTATCAGGAACATCAACTGATTGACTACATCACCCTGTCATCTGTGAGTTACCGAGCCATGTTCTTAAAGCTGCTGTAGGTAAGAATTAAGAGCTATTATTTTAGTGTGATTGTTTTACAAATAGCCTAGCAACCTGTCAGCTATTATTCAGGGTAAAGTGTTGTGAGAATATCTCGTTCTAGTTTACTGTGCCTGCCTCTGTGTCTGACAATTTAGATTATAAACCACTCAGTGCTAATCTAACCAGGACATCTCTTCCGTGATTGGTCGGGGAGT
>OLKM01001276.1:0-2500 GCA_900291075.1 Melanogrammus aeglefinus | reverse complement strand
GAAATTGCGAAAAAGTTCTCATTCTGGACCATCATGTAAATGGACTGCATTTATACAGCGCTAGTGGCCACTTTAAAGCACTGTTAGTGGCCACTAACAGTGCTTTAAAATGATTGCCTGTCGTTTACCCATTCATCCACACACCGACGGCGTTGTCAACCACGCAAGGCGCCAGCAAGCTCGTCAGGAGCAGTGAGAGGCGCCTTGCCCAGGGACACCTCCACACGCCGGGGATCGGACCAGCGTGCTTCCGGTTACAAGTCAACCAGCGATTGAAGAACGTCGAAGAATCTCGTCGTCTCCTCTCAACTGCATCACTAACACAGCGTTCACACTCTATATTTCCGTCGACGGATCTCCTTGACTTTTGCCTGGGGCGTTCTCGAAAATGCATCGTGGGTCAATGCGTTCCGTCGGCTCCGTCGCCTGCGTCAAAGTTGAGAAATGTCCAACTTTTCAGGCAGCGAAGGATCCGTCGGCCAATCGGATCACCTCACCCGTACGTCAGACACGCACTCCGTCTTCCGTCGACGGACATGCGCAATGTGAACGCGGTGTACGGCGGAGCGTGACTATGGAAGGAGGGTGATTGATCCACGTGAGACGGCTCGATGCGCAGTGCGTGGTTATTCCTGGCAGCGGGCGACTCCAGAACAAAGCAGGCGGCCGCGGCGTCCTCCCTGATGCACTGCCTTTGTTTCCCTGCACCCTTCACGCTGCGCTGTGGGAAGGAGGCTATGCGTGCGTGCGTGCGTGCGTACGTGCGTGCGTCACGGGCCTCTTCAGAGCATCATGCATGTGGTTGGTGATGAGTTGAGCCAGGCCTCCAGGGGATGACCCCATCAGTGGGTCATCCCTGGGGGGGGGAGACATGAAGGAAGTGATGGAGCTGAACCCACAGAGTCTTCCCCGGTCCTCGTCAGGGCTCTGCCAACATGTGTGCTTCGTCTCCTGTCGGACTGCCCGTACAGCATGCACACAGCGGCTGTGGTGGAGCAAATGAGGGGGCGGGATTCTGATCATCAGTATCTCTTGAAGCGTCCTCGGTTGCATGCGAACGACGCCAACGTCTCTGCGGACTATTTCTCTGCTGATCACATACGAATGCGTAAACGAATAATTGCAAAAAGACACACCGTGTGAAGTATAATTTTCGTTTTGCACGTAGCCGTGTAATAAAGGGATAAATGTAACAGAACGCGCCGGTCATTATCGAAATTAAGCCCGCTTCAGTGGAAGCAAGACACCTCCGCTGCGCGTCGGGTCCTGTTTCGCCTGTCGGGCTCATTTAACAGTGATCCGTTGCAAAGCGACGTCATCGATTTGGAGAACTATTTCTCTGCTGATCAAGCGCTACGAATGATAACAAATACATTAGAAAAGTACACACTTTGTTGAAGTTATATTTTTAACTAATGTACACACGGATGCATCTGCAGACCACTGCACAACTAGATAAAAGTTAAGACACAATATTTATTGCTAAGATTTGCTGGTGTTGTGGCGAGATCTTTTGTTTTTATTATCAAGGGTGGCTGTGTTTAACTTTGCAATTGAGGAGTCAGATCTTGTTGACAAAAGTGCGTGTCTGTTCATCTGCTTTGCTGCATTCGGAATAATTTTGTGGGGAGTGCATGCGTAGTTGTCAGTGCCTGAATGTGTGAATTGAGAACACCCAGCTCATGATGTGGTGCAGCGTTCAGCTGTGCAACAAATATTTTTTTCTTTCAATCTTTGACGACTTTGTAGTGCTGTGTGTAGGCACCGTGTGTGGCCCTTGCCTCGAACTTAAACACACAGTTAATTTCCTTTCAGCTCCCTTGTTGTATGTTGTTAGCTTAAGCATATCTGTCAGCGTTGTTGTAACATTGGATAGGCCTACATGGAGCAGAAACATAGGGGGTCATATGTCGGATTGCTTTTTGGAACGTTTTCTCATAAAACCTGCCAGACAGATTTTTATAACATTTATTATCTTAGCAATACGGTAGCCCTCAGAACCTCATTACCGGCGGCACTAAAGAGAGAAAAAAGAGTGCATCCTCATTGTACCCAGCACTTCTGAAAATGTACTTCCGAATGCGTCTCTGTCCCCACCACATTTCAAACCAAACTGACGCCCATGGAGACAACGTTCTGCTGGCAAAGGCTACCGGTCTTGCTATCTCCTCACCAGGAGGGACTTGAGAGAGAACTGCTCCAACTCCGTCAAAAGACGCATCAACAGCCAGAATAAAAGGCTGGTCGAACATTGGATGAGCTAAGGTCACACTCTCTAGCAGATCTGACTTCAGGACTTCAAAGGCCTGTTCACAAGCAGGCAGCTGAGGAACGCTCTCCGGGAATAACCCGTATTCCTTGGCCCCTACCGCCTCCACACTGTGTATGAACCAAGGGGGGCATCCCATGAAAGGGAGGAGGCTCAGCGAGCGTGGTAGACGTTACAGAGCTAGTCGCTGTACCAAAGGCAAGCTGTCTAGACGCCGCGCTAATGTCCGCT